>OZ017783.1:3905982-4070982 GCA_963969325.1 Lycopodina hypogea | reverse complement strand
TGCTTGCTCAACTTCTAACTAGTCTATCTGAGCACAGCAGATCATTAGAGGCTTTTAACGGAACAAAAGAGCAAAGCTGCAACAAAGGAAGAGGAAGAAAATGACTGAGTCACTTGCTCCATCTTTGCAATTACAATACATATGCAAACAATTATCAAACGCAGATTATTATAATCAAACAAACACACAATTACTGGACATTGATTATTGCACACATTGGAATAAGTAATGATGAGTTGTAGCTAATTCCCTCTGCTGCTTCGGACATGTCTGCATGCTATTGGGATTGTTCTAGCACCAGGTGATCCTCTACTCATGAGCTCTTTTTAGTAATTCACAACTGATTATTGTACAGGTTTTGTACATGAGCACACCTTGCCTGCAAGTATTTACTCAAAGATAACCAGTATTTGCAAATTGTTTTAAATTCTCTTTATTGTGTTTTATATATGTATATGTTGTTTTTCTCTCTCTCTCAGAATCTTCAACTCCATTTGACCTTACTGTCCTTGAAACTGGATCTACCTCTGTTGATGTGATTTGGACAGTGAGCAAGCACCTACCAATATTGTACCTTTAATCATTATATAGTACACTACTGTTTAATATATATATACATATATATAACAAATATGAGTCTTGTACATTGCATTTATAGGTACACAATAAGTATATATATTTTTTATTTTATTTATTAATTGATTTATTTCTTATGTTGAGGGGGCCACACCTTTTACTCATAATATTATCATGAAAACCTGATTAATAAATGAGTTTTTGTGTGTAGTACTAGTTGTGTGTATATCAAGACAGCGGGTGATACACATATTTCACTTATGATTTTATGGTCTCATTTGTCCCTGGATAGGATGTTAATAATTTTCATATCTAATAACAAGACATACACAAGTAATTTCATTGTTACTGTATTTCTTTTTCTTCCAAATTTAAACATAATGATGATAAATGCTCACAAAAAGGTGTATTTAAACAGCAATTTTGTTGTACTTAACCATTAACATTAGTAAGTTGTCACATTATATTTTGGTCAGATTGATTTGGTTTCATTATTTTTTATTTATTTCTTTAGTAGTTTATTACATGAATTGCAAACATCCCATAGATAAAGGTTGTTTGGAGAGTAGAATTTCTTAAAATGATTCTTTTTACTCTACCAGGATCCAGAAGTCTGTGTTCCATTACTGATTAAACCAAGTTGGACAGGAAGAACCTGAGATAACTTAACAATAGATAAACGGGATGGTTGAATGCTCCTACAATAAATGGTTATAGAGATTTGGCATATATAGTACTAATTTAGATGGTCACAAACTAGCCAGCATGTATCTCCTAGCTTCATTCAAATCCTATTCTACACAACTGCTATAGCTACAGCCATAATACTAACAGAGTACATAAGTGGCCCATCGGATCACAAAAAAAAAATCGCTGTGTGGGAATGTTTTGTGTCTTGTTTTTGGGTGACAGTATTGTTAAGTTGTCTGGCTGCACTTCCTGTTCTGGATTCAGCTGTATGTGACATGGTCAAGTACTTTGGAGATATCTTGTAGCTCAGTGACTGTCATGGAGAAACAAGGTTGGCAAGGAAACTGGAAGTGCTGAAAGCTAAATGACATTTTTATATGAAATGGTACGAGTGGAGTTGGGGGATGAGCTCATGAGCAAACCAATCAGATGGCCGACATTGTTATTGAAAGAGGAGAATTGATGCTGTATTCAATCAGTATCTCTCTCTGGTATTCTGTTGGCAGCCATGTCAAATCATATCTTTGTTTGATCCTCTTCAGGTTTGAAAAAGTCTTCAAGTGTATTAGGATTGGGATGGTATCCAGTTGTCAAACAATGGGGGATTCTGTTGTCACTGATGTTCAGAAGCAACATTGAAAAAATTTACCGGCTTACTCATCTCTAGTTAGAAAGTCAAATTAGTGTAGTTAATGCTGAGTATGCTACATTGAAATTAGACAGATAGACTATTTCAAGAGGTTTAATTTTTTTCTGTGAAAATTTGTAAAAAAAAATTATATTGAAATTTATTTTTTATTAAATTGTTTCTCATTGTAAAAAAAGTTCCATCTGTCCCCCTGGATTTCAGAACTGTGCTGGCATCCTATCGTCGTGGTTTGCATAGTGGACTTACGAATAGACAGAGAGATCAACTTTATACTTATAGTTTCTTTAGATATACCAATGATTACAGTTGTATGTTTAATTATGGACATATTCACTATTGTTAGCTAGTATAACACTCAGTCACTTATTAATAATAAAAAAATTAAAAAAATTTAAAAAAAATTATTATAGACTTACGTTTTGAACTGTGTCTTGCATATTTTTCTTTCTGCATATTTCTGCAGGTCCCTCCTAGCTGTGGCATTGAAGTGTCCCGATACGAACTCACATATCACTCCAACTTAAGCCCTGAACTGCAGTGCACCAGCTATGCACCAGCCTCCTCCATGATGCTCAACATGGACACAACAGCCACAGTTGTGAACCACACACTCTCTCTCCTCACTCCCTTTTCTACATACAGCTTAAGTGTGCGAGCATTTGGTTATGCGACCATGTCTGCAAACAGTACGCAGAATGCGACCAATGAAAATGGAGCTTCTCAGCCATATATTAGCACCTACAGTGATTCTGTGACTTTTCTGACTGACTCAGATGGTATGTAAGCCGATATAGAAAAAATAGACATAATTGTGGTTTTATTGTCAATGACAGTGAATAAAACTTTACCAAGATAGATCAGTTGACCTACCTTATTAGTACCATATTTTTATTTAGGGGAATGGTTGAGTCTGTAGTTTCGACAAGTATTATTCAAAAGGTCAATGAAGGAAGGTGAGAGTAGGAGGAAACAAGGGAAAGAGAAGGAGGAAAAGGGAAGGGGAAAAGGGAAGGGGAAAAGGGAAGGGAAAAATGATTATGGTTGTATAGAATCAACCATCATACCATTGGTTGAGTTGAAGATATACAATTCTTATTAATTTTATGGATATGTATAAATAGCCAGTGGTAACATGATAATATGCTATGCAAGGCAAAGCAAAATTTTCCATTCATCTATTAACTAAGTGGTTTGTTTTGCTTTCAATGAACAGTGGCATCAATAATAATTTAATAATATTGATATACAACAAGAAAATGAGTGTCCAATATGGACTAATCAGGAGTAACAATACATTCAGTGTTGTGCCTTTGGTGGAGTGATCTAGAACTGTAGTCACAACTGAGAGAACCAAAAAAAAAATAATGAAAAGCCATCCATAAATAAATTAATAATATTAATGCTGACTTTATCTTCCATTTTCTAACACCATGCAGTTCCTAGTGCTCCTCCCACATCATTCTCCGCCTTTCTCCGATCCTCTGCTCATTTCAGTTGGGGACCTGTCCCAGAGAACTCAATCAACGGCATTGTCTCTCACTATTTCCTCTCCTGCCAATATCTATTTACATTTAATGGAACTACAGGAGAAACCAGTCATACCCTTCCCAGCACCACACAGGTGTACGAGATGGCCCAGTTGAAAAGAGAAGCCCAGTATAGTTGCAGCATTGCAGCTGCCACAGAGGCTGGTAAAGGACCTAAGAGCTCTGCCATAGAGTTTGTCACTCCTCCTAGTAAGTTTGGAGGGGAAAGTTGTTCAGTTATGAATATAGGTAGTATTGTGGTGGTGTACACAATAGTGAAGGCATTAGTAGTAATAGTGGTACTAACAGTAGTTATGGAGCATTTCATTGCATTCTTCACTTGTTTATTGTTGTGTCTTTGTTTATTTGTTAATTGTTGTGTCTTTGTTTACTTGTTTATTGCTGTGTCCATGTTGTTTGTTTCGAGTGATTACACATACTTCTCCATTGCAATAACACACACACACACACACACACACACACACGCACAGACCTAACAGTGACTCCCAGTCCACCGAGGAACATAGCCTTTGCTATCATTGAGCAGCATAACAGCAACACAAGACAAGAAATCATCTTACAAGCACAATGGGCTCTCAGCAATTGCGATAACGACTTCAGTTGTATCAACGTATTGGGATATGCCATCATTTGCCAGGATGAAGTCAAAAAAATTGTGTGGAAATCCGAGTTTAAATACAGCAATTCTGAAATGGCAAGCACGAATATCTCTGTTCGGCCATTTTCCAAATTTTGGTGCACAATATCATCATTGAACAGCTATGGCAGGGGTTATTCTGGTTCAAGTGTCTATGTGAGCACGCCAGAATTAGGTAAGCTTTAATACTACGTCTGAAGCTCCGTTTAAGAGGGTGCCATAATTCTATCTTGAAGAAATTGTCAACTTTATGAGTTTGGCAAAATGTTAAGTTGCACATGTTTTATTATTATTTTTTTCTCATCACAGCTCCCAACCAATCTCCAACTCAAATCTATATCACTGATCTCAAATCAAACAGCATTCGCCTCCATTGGTCATACAATGAAGATCCCCCTTCCGGCAATCTCGCAGGATTTCGCGCTATGTTCTATCACCAAGATCCTCAAAACCCGGACAAAGTGGATAGTACACGTCATCCTTATGAGGATGTTCACTTCGTCCAAACTGGGGGGCCTCTAGTGATGCCGACCATATTTTCTATGGATGTGACATATTTTCTTCTTCCAGCTTCGGACTATATTGTATTTTTATCTGCATTTACGGAAGCAGGGGATGGGCCTAAGGCAAGAATGAGCTTCACCACTGCAAGAACAGGTGATTGGAGATATAAGTGTCTCTATTGGCCACTAATAATACAAGCTCACACATTTTTATAATTATTGTGTGTTTAATATGTCATCCATGTGATTGATGTGTGTTCTTTAGTTCCGACAACTGCCCCCAGTGATCTCCTCAGCAAAATCCTTGTTTACACAATGCCATTTCATTACCGATTCTCGTGGAGTATCAACCAGCCTAATTCCATTGGCCAGTCCATGATCCATACTGGTTTCACCCTAAACTGCAGCATTGATCAAGCGGACCAATCAGTTTCCTTTGTCACAACAGGGCAGAGCATATTTACCCACTCTATATTCACGTCAACTGTTCAGGACTCATACTCTGCGGAGATTTTCATGCCAACCAACTGTGGTTTGAACATTCTTTACTACTTATGTTCAGTCTCGGCATTCAACGGTGAAGGGGAGGGGCCTAAGAGTGAGGCCATCCCAGTGTATTTGCCATGTGATTTCAACAGTGAGTGTAGCACTAGTGGTTGGGGAACATGCTTGTTTATTTATTGGAGTACTCAGCTATTAGGGACTGTTGATGCTGACACATAGTTATTATGTTGCATATAATTAGTTAGTAAACAGGAAGCTGTACCAAGAGGGAAGAATTGAGTTAGGCAGAGCATAGGATTTCTTCTCAGATAAAATGAAGTGTATATTTATGTGGAAAGACTTTAGCAATTCGATGTCCTTCTGTCAGTGCACAAGCTGCTAATCATGAATATAATTACCGTTATTCTAAAATTATTAATTTACACAGAATAGTTGTATTTTCATGACAAATAGAAGAAATGTCATTGCCCCCACCCCCCCCCCCTCCCCAAAAGAGATTGGAAAAAAATACTAAAACAGCGAACAGACCTGTTTAGCTATTATATTTGTGATCATCCATTAAATGAAATGAATTGAAATAGACATACCATTGCTCCTTTCCTTTCCTTTTCCCCTCCTGCAGATGGACCTCTCAATGGCTCCATCCTATCACAACCTTATTTCAGTGTCTCTCTGCTGGGACTAATCATCCTCATGTTCATCACCATGCTTATATGCTGCATAACTGCATTCCTCTGTTGTAAACGACAAAGGAAAAGTGGAGGGTATGAAATGCATTTGCTTAATTTACTGCTCTAGCACTCGTTAGTGGTTTGCCACTTTTTGGTAAAATTTTCTTTTCCATTTCCCCAACTTTCATACACAGAAATAATTAAGATTAGTTAACTTTATTATTATCTTGTTGTTACAACTGTATTATTGTTGTCACTGCTGCTTCTGCTGTGGTTGTATGTGTTGGTTAAAAAAAAAACTATTGGGGTATTTTTGCTTTTATGTTTCTATAGTAACAAAAGTTGTTTTTTCCACAGTGATTTGGACAAGCTTTATTCCACAGGTATGTGTATGTTTATGTTAATTACAGCAAATAACCCATAATTATGATTTGTGGTACTATTACAACACCCACCCCTCAAGAATGCTTATTGTGTTCTAAATTGCCTTAACTTAGTTTTATCCTCTTCCCTCACAGTCAATCACTCTATATTTATTTTCTTTCTTCTTCCTTCCTAGAAACTATCAATCTTTTTTCCTGTCCCACATCTCTATTAACTCTCTCTCTTTTTTAATCATTTTTCTCTCTTCGTCCTTTTATCCCCCCCCCCCCCCCCCTGCCCACCCTTCTTGCTTCCTTATCTCTTACTATTACAGTGGATGAGTCGTATGATGACAGTTACATTCACATGGCTCCCTCTAGTTTGAGAATCAAGCAGGACTGGTCTTTCAGAAGGAACAGTAAGAAAAATATATTGAACAAATTAACTCAAATACTATACGGACATCAATAACCTTTTTCTTTCTTTCTTTTTGCTGTAGCATTAACAATACTTATTTACAAATATTAGCTGTGTTTCAAGGACATGACTTATTCAAAGGTTGAAAGAGTATTGAATCTATCTAAATATGCTGCAATGCCTATTTCGTGATGAATATTAAACAGTATCAAAATAGTTTCCATGCACTTTCTCTCATAACTAGATTGAGCATTTGCATGCATTAGAAGAGGTTTCAAACTAGCACTTGCCTTAGCCCATGTATATTGCTATATGGTATAGCTAATAGTGGCTGAGATACACCTGCTCTATGAGTGAAGTTTCTTTGCATTCAATATTATGATGAAAGCTAACAAAATGAAATAAGAACCCCCGAAACATGTAGTATGTGACAAATCAATAATATGTGCTGAAAATTGTTCTTTTCTTTCCATGGTTATTTTCAAAGGAAGAAGTGCCATGTCCTAATATGGGGCAATCTACCATGCCTGTAAAATTTAGCAGCAATTAGACAATTACTGTAGGGAAAATATCAGAGCAAACAGTTCTACTTTACCACTTTATACTACGTAGATGGAAAAAATTTATAAATACAAATTATTTTAAGAAGTTTTTGTACAATACGTGTCAGAATCTTGAATTTGCTATGAAAAATATTTGAATATAGTTATTATCACCTCTTGCAGATTCCTTCTCTCAGAGAATGGTACCTCCTCTACCAAGCGCAATGGGGGAACTTGAGACAAGCCTGGAAGAAGAAAATGTGGAGAACCCTTACGACGAGATTCCTGCTGGAAAGAGTATTGTTCATCAACAGTATCGCAATGGACATTTTCCTAATGTCGAGATTCATAATAATCCATTTGTCACCAGGGGTTCTGAAATACAACCAATTACAGAGAGGAATATGACCCTTACTCAGATAGAGTGTACGTAACTTCAATTATTTTTGTGAGGAAGTGACTTTTGAAGTATTCAGTTCACAATTATTATGACTTTATCAAGTAAGATAAATTGTTTTAGAAGTGACGATACTTTTTTCCAGTGGTATAGAAAGAATGGACTACATATGACTCCGTTATTTTAATCTTTAACAATACTATTGCTTCGTTAGTTTTATATTTGATAATTTAGGGCAAGAGGAGTTTGACCAAAAGGTCTTACAAAAAGAGCTACCAAACCATCATAAGTTTCCCAATTCTATAGCATTTCCCTTTCCTAGGTCCGTCCTTAAAGAGAGCATTGTCTTTGCTTTGTGGGTTGCAAAAATAGACAGTAACACAGATAAATGTAGGTATGAAAAGATGTAGATTGGTTAAGAAAAGCTTGCTTTCGTACTGATCATTTAATTAGTATTCTTATCTATTTCATTGTTGTGCGTATCATTCAGCATTTATCTTATCTTCTCCGTAGCATCCAGCTCCACCCTCAACCCTATCCGGCATCGCTCATCCATAATACAAGACGGGATTAACCACAGGAATTTAATCAGAGTCAGACTCGAATCCCCACAAACCAACAGCACAACCACCGAAGGGAATAATGAAGGCATCAATAACTCTGTTTTTCTCCACAAGTCATCATCTAACAACACGTCCCTCTCTGGGAATGATTATGTTGAAGTTACAGCCAATGGGGAGCTGCGGGTACTGACTAAGCCATCCTGCAACAGCTCAAATTCTCTAGATATGAAAGCAAGTCTGAAGTCTATGTTCTCACCTGAGCCAATCCCTGCTTCAGAGGGGATAGTAAATTGCGTGCACCATTATAATAACCTCATTGGCATCCAGGATACAGTGGATGGCAGTGGTATAGGAGGAAGGAGAGAGGATGGTAGGAAGAAATCTGATGAGTTTTTGGAGTTCTTTGATCACATGGATGAATTTGAGAATGAAGAAAGCATTGTATCGATGAGGTAAGATGTGATAGAATAAAAGAGCTCAAGATAACACATAGCCTCCAACCTGCTAAGAGTATATTCTGCTGTTTTCCTAAATCACTTGCCAATAAATGATTTCCCTGTACATAACAAGAAAAACCCTACTAACTCAATTAATTAGGTGAAATGTAAGGTGTACAGGTTAGAAACTGTTCTCTTTTCTTCATAGCTCTCTGATTATGTTACCATATTAGACATTAATTGTTAGGATTTCGAACAAAACATTTAAATTTTTACAAAAATGTCCTGTAGATATTTTATTGCTAATTGCTGAGTAAAATTTAATTTGGGAGCAAATGCACATGTATTTATTTATTTATTCACAAAAATTATGCATTATTTTTTTCACAGAGAAACTGATCCATATGTTGTCATGGGGCACACCAACCAGCCAGAGGCGACCAAATCTCTTGCTGAAGACTCACAATAATAGACTCTGCTTAGTAACCCTGTAATATCATTGTTCATACACATTATCATTTGCAAGAAGTAGCGTAGATATCATTCATGTCCATAACTTTATTATTGTTTATATTTGGATTGTCAATTATATCTCAACACACATTTTCCAATTTGGAGAAAGAAATCTTATACCAAAATATAATATACTGGAATCACTTAGCATTGTATGGGACTACTTGATAGGGACCAAACGAACAAGACACATAGACAGATTGAAAGTAGTGGTACAATTATGTCCAGTCTGATTTATGAAGTTGAGAGGTGCCATGTGATAACTATTCCTGCATTTGTGGTTTTCTAATGTAATTGAAATATTGATCTTGGTCAAATGTTTCCAGATGCTATGAGCATGTTCACTATGATTAACGAGTTGAAATTCGGAAAGTGTTGAAATTTGCTGCTTCATTCCAATGACTTTAGCTATCTACAATTGTAAATACTTGTTCAGAACATAGCATTAGTCAGTTGAGCAGCGTCAACATGATTTTATGAAGCTAAACTATTTTAACAGTTTTTATTTCAACTAATTCTCTTCTGATTATGCCTAATTGTTTATTTTTGTTTTTACCTGTGGCACACATGTCTAGGAACATTTGTAATGGTAATGATGGGTGGTAACATGCACACAAAAGTTTTGTTCAATGCAAGAATAGATACTTAACTAATTGTTTACTGTTAGGAAATGCCAACGTTTGTTGATAAAACTACGTGCTTCTACTGTATGAAAAACCTGTGGTTACAACTAAATTATTTTTACTGTATAGAAACCTAAAATTTGTAAATCTTATAACTCGTCTTATGTCTTCTAAACATTTTTTTTTGCCTGGTTAAAAAGTTTTAATAAATATTTTTGGCCACCAGTCTTAGTGCCAACTGCTCTTTTGTTTCAGAACAGCTTGCCACAGTTAAAATTAAAAGTAACAGATGAAACTAAACATTACAGCATGACACTCAATACTGGCTCCTCAGATAGATCAACAGGACAGGACTGTTGGTCTAGTTAGAAAAGAAAGAAAGCACCATGATCTTGGCTAGGGTTATCCTTGCTCCCAGGCTGCTGAACTTAATGGCTTATTGTGAATTCCAAATTTAATTCATAGCACTACTCTATCTGATGTAAATAGACTGGCACAGTCAACCATTAACTCACCAGAGGAAACAATCTAAGAACCTGGGCTGGGGGTATTTCATGCAGAGAAAAAGTGAGTGTATGTGCATGTGACACTGTTCAATTCTCCGCTCCCCACTAAATAAAGTTTTCCCTCCCAGTTCATGCTATTATTACTCTCTTTTCCCATGACAAGTAACTCCCAATCAAGGCTCCAATTGTTGTGAATAGTTGTTTATGAAGTTGTTTTTCTTCAAAGAAATGGATTGAGGTGTGACACAACAAAACAATGGACATGCATGCAAACAGAACAAGAACCGTACACAATAAATTAACTAAACTGGAAAAAATATATCTGAAGACAAGTAAATCACAAGTGCCATCATGAAGATCGTCCTAATGACACAACCTTTGTCTTTGTTTCACTGACAGGACTACTGCTGGTAGCACCTTTGCTGCCATGCAACGAACGGGTTTTCTTCTTCTTACGTCCTCCAGAAACAAGACTGGTTGCACTTGCATTACTGTGTGCTTTCGGACGTCCTAAAAAGTTTGTAGGCGAATGTCTAGGACGGTGAGAAGTTTCATCACATTTTCCTTTCGAAGGTTCATGGGTGGGGCTAGGGGTGCAGTTAGGGGAGGTATTTCGTGGATGGTTGTTGGGGAGAGGTGGAGGAGTGCTGCTAAATACGTCATCATTGGGGCGAGAGTAACCAGGGAAGGAACGACAACCATCTGTTTCTATCACATAGTAGAGATGGCCATCTTGAGTTAGTTCAGTGGATGCTGAGCATGGATAGAGAATACAGAATGAGAATAGATATGTTGACAAATGCCACACATTGGTTGGAAAATTATATATCAAGCGGAAACTTTGTTGCTTATTTAAAAAAAAAAAAAAAAAAAAAAAAAAAAAAATACAACAAGAATGTATTTCAAGAAGATTTTTTTGGTTTTTTTTTTTTTTGGGTTTTTTTTTTTTTGGGTTTTTTTTTTTTTTTTTTGGGTTTTTTTTTTTTGGGTTTTTTTTTTTTTTTTGGGTTTTTTTTTTTTTTTTTTTTTGGTGTGTGTAGGTAATGTAAAGTGAAAAAGGGGAAGATAAAGTGTGGGTTCAAGGAACACAAATATAAAGAAAAAAAGGAGAAAGTATCTAGTCAAGATATGCTGTCATACATGAACAAGGACGACAAATTACTTTGCTTATACCTGGAATTGCTGATGAAGTGAGTTGATCAAAACTGGATGACAAGTCTACAGCTTATTAAAAAGGATTGCAAAAATATTATCAATTTTATCAAATTGGGGGGGGGGGGGTTGACATTGAAAAACTTGTAATCAGATTCAAAAGTAACTCTTTACCTGACCGAGATAGTTCTTCACTGGAAGAAACTACAAATAAAAGCAATTCTTCACCTTTCTCTTCATGTTATTATTATTTTTGACATTTAAAATCTTTTTTCTTAATAGTCTACACTAGTAAAAACTCAATATATACTATATATTCAAAACATATTGCTATATATTCAAAACATACTTAAAACGTTGCAATTTCTTGTGTATAGTTATCGAAAATTGATTTTATACATGTATTTATTCAAATTTATGAATACTAGTGAAAAATTCGCCCTATGGGCGGTTTTTTGGCCCACTTTTGGTGGGCTGTAGTCACAACAGTATCTGCTTTGAAGACGCGTTGTAGACTTTTTAAACAAATGGCAACATGTCATTAGGTCAAAGTGTTCTTTTGGAAGTACCATTATTGATATATTTAGCCTTACACACAAAGAGGACGAGGTGTGGCCAAATGGGACCCACCCCATGTTATTCGCAGAGTCAAGTTGTCTCTGCATATCAAAGTTTTAGGCTTGTAGCTCCATTCTTTTTTCTGGAAAAAGTACCATTTTCAGGTTTCTTTTTTAAACATAGAAGGGGGTGTGGCCATATAGACATGCTTATGACGTTCCCCTGGTGACATTGATTCTAATATATATATATATATATATATATATATATATATATATATATGGGTTTGTGGGTCTGACTAACCATACAAGCATGAATCGAGGATACACAGATATTCATACTTCATAGTGTAGACACTAGAAAAAAAATTAACCAAACTCATACATTTGTAAACTATGTAGCTGTCATACCTCTACCCATGGATTGTGGTCATGCTTTAAGAGAATTTATACTATACATGCTGCTACTTTTCTCTCATCAAAATTAAAAAGTTTGCCACCACATGCTCTCTCTGGTTGCTCTAGCCTCCCAACCAATCTCTATATGGGGCTTCACTTGCTCCATCCACTCCTCAAGTCCTCAACCAGTTCAAAGAAAAATAACAATGAATTAAAAATGTGTAGTTTGTACATGACCATGGCTTGCTGTGGGCCACAGTTAATCAAGAGCAAGAATTTAGTACCAATCAAACAAAAATACACGAAATATTTCAGTGCCTCCCTTACAGCTATACTTAGTCTTGGTAAATCATCCTGGACCTCTCACAACTTCTGCTAATACAGAATTGCATTTGACTCGGTCATTCAGCGCTCATGCAGATCAAAACATTTAAAAATTATATAATTATCAAAACAACATAACAAACAACAGGAATAATAGATATTTTTAAATATACATTCCAAATAAAATTACATAAATAGTGTTGCTAGTCAGAACAAACAGATACATTAAGCAGAATATCAGCTCTAAGGTTTTATTTTTCTTGTTTTCAAAAATTAAACTTTAAGAAGGAAATATTAGGTTTTAAAAGCCTGCCAGTGGTTTACTATGTGGCAACTAGCAAGCATACACACCAAATAAATATGGAATTAATACTTACATTTGTGTAATAAAAGAATGCAGCAAGACTTACTCTTTCTTGAAACTCCTGCCATCACCACTGTATCATCACTTGCATCCCTCTCCACTTCTAGAGCAGTGGGGATGAGGGGAGGAGTTCCATAGTGAGCACACGCCTCTTCCTGCAAGTCCACCATCACTGTCACATTGCTTCCAGCTGTTTCACTCTCCTCCACCAGCATACTATTGGCACCAGAAGACCTGTTCTTTTTCTTGTAGTCTGCAGTGTCACATAAATCATAGTGACAAAAACAGTCACAAAAAAAATTAAAGTAAGATGACATGACAATCACGTGTTAAATGCACCCAGAAATCAACTGGGTGTCATGACTGCTACCACCCCCAAGAGCAAGCTTCAATGAAGCAACTATCACACAGTTACATGACGTACCAAGTTCTCTTCTATCTACAAACCTTTATTGATGACCGTGTAAGTGTGTCCTTTAAACCTATTCTCTTCTTCTGTTATCTTGTTTTCTTCTTCTGTTATCTTGTTTTCTTCTTCTGTTATCTTGTTTTCTTCTTCTGTTATCTTGTTTTCTTCTTCTGTTATCTTGTTTTCTTCTTCTACCTTCTGCCCACTGGAAGTGGCTGTGTCACTGCCACTTTGTGTAAGTGTTGCAGCATCAGGCGTGGAAGTGGTAGCGTCAGGTGAGTCGTCACCACTGGGAGGAAGTGTCGCAGCGTCTAGTGTAGGAGCTGCAGGGCAGTCGCTACTGCACACCAGCTCACCTTTGTCCAGCTTAGCCAACATGCCCTCCTGCGGGCGAGTGAAAAAAAGAAAGCATTTTGTCAGTGTGCACTTCCAATTTATCACACCTGTTTTGTTTTTTTAAAAACGGTGATCATCAATTTGTTGACTATTTTATCCACCGTCACTTCTGCTGTCTACACAGCTACACCTATGAGCTGTCCCCCCCCCCCCCCCCCCCCCCCCAACTGAAATGTTTCGCCCACTAAATGGTTCTGTCCTTTAAAATAGCTACATAGCTAACAAAACCAAAGTTCTAATTGTACAATATGTTTCATTATTGTTGGTCGAGGTGCAAATGCTTCAGATGTGTGCCTAGCACTGTGTAAGACACTGATGTCATCCATGTAAGAGAGATGTGTCATTCATACACTCAGCCATTCATTATTGAATTACAACTCTAATGAACACACAATTTATTGTGAATGGAGCATAAAGGATAGACAGACTTACAACACGCAGTCTGATGTCCTTGAAGTATGGACGTTGCTCCACGTCATGCTGGATGCAGTCGAGAATAAGAGTGTAACTGCAGAAACCAAAGAGTTCAGTTATGATGACAAACTTGCAACATTTGGAAAAGTGTCTGAGACAGTGAAAATAGCACTGTGCACAGAGTCCTTAACATTCCCAATAATGTGTTTAACATTCCTACACAAACATTTAACTATCTCAAAGAACTATTGTCACCAAACAACAAAAATACTTCACTCTTTCCCTAGATACGGTATCAAATGGCGTACATTCCTGATGAGGCTCAGAATAATGATCCAGACACACACGCACACAGTATAAACAGCACAATTTCACACACACACAGCACTGTTTCCCTGCCAGAATTTTTGCCTGGCATGGTGGTGGGCAGAGTTAAGGAGTATACCAAAGAATAGTTGCAAGAGGGAACTCCTACAGGATCCCTGAGCATGTTAGCGCAGGTTCACCCATGGTCACTTCCTTCAACCCCTTCCACTCTTGCTTGCATCCTATTGGACCCAATTTGTAGCGATACAAAGTATCTCTACTTGATCATAGCCATAGGAAGGCATTTAACATGTCAATCAAAGTAGGTGGAGCCAATATACCAAAGCAAGAGCTAAGAGGCAGTCCAGAGTACCTGCCTCATCTCTGTCCACATGAGGTGTGCCTATCTACTACATCTATTTTACCCTTTTCAAAAGCCCATTGCTAACTGCTAGCAAGAAGTGCAAAAAAAATTCCCAGAAGCAATATGGTCGAGCAGCACATTCTTATTAGGTAAAGGGTAGCTTCCTCCAATTATTTTTGCTACACCATTTGGTAAAGGGTCAGCCACCCTATTGTTTTACCCAGGCCACCAACAGTCACACTACACCTGTGTCAACACTCACACAGAGGATGGACAAGGGCTGGGTTTGTTCAGCTTCAGCCCGCGCTCCTCAATCTGCTCCAACAACTCCCTGTTTTCCACGCCAGGGTACGGAGAGCGTCCCAGAGACATGATCTCCCACAACATGACTCCGTAACTCCACACGTCTGACTTTGTGGTAAAGACAAAGTACATCAGAGACTCCAGGGCCATCCACTTGGCAGGGAGTGGGCGTGGCTTGGACCCCTGCGTCTTGTACATGTCAGAGTATAAGTGCCTGAGCGAGGGAGGGAGGGGAAGACGATAAAGGTTATTCCTGATGGCTGAAAGTGAACATTTCTATATTGAGACAACTCCAACTCCCACTAGCATCTTCCTCCCCCCCCACCTGCAAACTACCTTCATAATTTAAAGTAATTTCAATTTGATCTGACACTTGCTTTAGTGATTCACACAGGAAAATAAAACAAAAACAAAAAACAACAAAAACAAAACAACAAAAGCAAAACAACAAAAGCAAAACAACAAAAACAAAACAAAACAAAAAATTATTAAAAGATGTTGTTTCGACAGAATCTGGACTTTTTCATCTCAGGATATGGGTCAGCTTGACCTCCAAGGCAAGCAAACACAATTGAAGATTAAACTTGGTAAACAGTCCAGATACATTCTTGTTTGCACTATCAACAAAACAAGATCATCTACCCATATAATCATGTCAAGCAAATCAGTTACACAAATCCACGCTGTATGTAAATTAAGCTTTTCCATCATTACCTCTGACTACAACAAGAAATTGACTTTTTATGTGACAGTAGTCTTTGCTAGAACTGGAATCTGACAGGCTGCATGTACACACTAATGTTGAAGCTAACAATCAAACTACAAAAATAAGCTGTTTTACAACAAGTCCTTGAAGCTGATAGGTTACTTCCAAACAAGATTTACATGCTGGTAATTTCTTTCCCCATTCAAATGTGACAGCTATTTCTGAAATTCAAAACATGTAAGTTGTGCATGAAGCACTATAATTAATGTCACATCTGATAATTACAGTACACACTGACCGAGTGAGTCCAAAGTCTGCTACTTTAGCGGTCATCCTGCCATCTTGTTCCCTGTTGACCAGGATGTTCCTAGCTGCAAGGTCACGATGCACACAGTTCCTGCAAACAGAACATTTCAATATTACATACCTTCATGTGCCAGTGTTCCATAAAGAGTGCACCAAAATCAGACCAACCCACTTGCCTATTCCTCTACATGACTACAATCTCTATTTTATAAAGTCTAATTGCAATAAAAAGCTTTGTTTACTCAACATATGACAGCATCAGTTATCTATACACAAATATTTCTACTGCACTTACAAACTGCATGATAAGTAGTCCATCCCGTCGGCAACTTGATGGGCAAAGCTCAGCTGCGTCTCCAAGGGCATGGAGGGACGAGAATCCTTGAGCACGCCCAGTAGGTCCCCTTGGTTCATGTACTCCTCTATCAGCAACAAGGGGTAGTCTCTGCAATCAGTTGACACCATTACAATCACATTAGAAGAACAAGTACCCAATACTACAAATGAACATTAAACATGGCAAACTAAGTTGTTTGCTGGCTAAATCTAAACGAAATACTGATGCTAATACCTTCAATTAAGCCAACATATGAGTATGGATAACTAGCTATGTACACAAAATTGAAATAAAAAAACATTTTTTAAAGGGGAATGTGTTCATAGCCCATGCATTGTTGTGCAGATGAGGTTTTGACATGCAATGGCCTTGTAGTTCCGAGGATGCCTTCAGGTAACTACTGTAAATAGGACATGCCCTTGGTAGATTAACACTCTCAAGAAAAATAACTACAGGAAGTGCATAGAATGCACGCAAACCAATCAAGAAAATACGGTATACGTATCCGAGTAGCATATTTGTAACCGGGGGGGGGGGGCTTCCCATCAACATTTCATTCAAATAGTGAGCAACACAAAATACACTGGAATCAAGCTGCTTTACCTAACAAGATAGCTCAAGGAAAAAAAAATTGGATCTAGAAGTTTAGGCAAGGGAATCTGATAATACTTCTACTACTTTGGAATTGAATCAAGAGATTGATATCAACACACTTCAAAGAACATTCAAATGCTCCAAAACATGACCTATAAACATTAGTTGAATGTTATATAGGACTCTAATTGTTTCTAATTCTGTAGGAAATTGTTTTGTGTTCTGGAATACTTCCTGGTTATCCAGTAATCGACACCAAGAGATTCCCATGAGTATAAAAGGATAGTAGTCCCAACAGTTTAATTTTTAAACCTGCTCTGGTCTATTCAACAAGAAAGAAGCACTCATATAGTCAACCACAAAGCATTGGAGTAACCACATGACCTCTCAACTATACTAACGAGACAAGACATAATATCATCAATTTCTATAAAAGTGTATGTTGCATGTTGTACCATATCTATTAAAATTCATTTGTCTTTCCCCCTCTCCCATAAAAAAAAGGAGGGAGAAAAGTAAAGTAATCCCAGTGCAACAAGCAGAACCTAGGGCAGGGCTAGAACACAATATTCATCTATGCACGAAGCCAAACAGACATAATAGGAGTGTGGTTTTAGTTGTATTTGCATTCATCCCAATAGATTCTGAATGTGTGGGGGCTGTACACTGTCTGGATCACTTACAATGTGCAGACAGCGATGAGCTTGACAACGTGATGGTGGTCCACTTTAGACATCTCCTTGGCCTCTCTCAAGAAGTCCTCCATTTGCTGTGTGTGGTGCCCATGGCGGGCAATGAAGTCACTCACTGCAGAGAGGAGAGGAAGCAGGTGAGGACTGTTTTAAGCTGGGGAGTAGAGTAATTACTATTTGCAAGAACGTATAACCTATTATTGTTCAAATACAGTCAGAGAGTGCTGCGTGACACAGATGGCATAAAAGTAAGTAAAGACAAGATTTGCAGTTAGCAAATATTGCATACAGGAAGTCAGCCACACCCCAATGCAGATTGAAAAATAAGGAGTCACATGATCCCCTCCTTGCTCAAGGTGAGGTCAAACTGGAAACCATTGTAAAAGCAGCTGTGTGTGCTTGTGAATTAATGACTAGTTTTCTTGCGGTTATAAGATGATTCAGCGGCTATTTAGCGAATTCATCCAGCACTACTGTATGCTTACAATGGACCAATAAATAACACTAGGATCTGAAAAGGATATAGAAATTCTATGAGTTAGGTAAAGTATGTCCAACTCTTCACAGATTGGTAAAGGATCTTCTTTTTACATATTGATATTTCCTTTCCTTTGCTAAACAAGAATGTTATTGGGACTTCATACTGGCCCTAGGGCTATATGGTGTTTGAATACAATAGAGGCACTAAATAACTAGTCACAACAGTACTAGTGATGGTAGTGGTTTACACACAACACACACACACACAACACACAAAATGATTGGCAGCTAATGGGTAGGAATGTAATTACATTTGCATACTTATCAGCGTATTGTTATGGCTCCACCTTGAATGTCCAGACACACGGTGAGCATTGTTTAATGAAACAATATATTTTTGAAGAATTAGAGTACTATCTCAACCACAGTTTTAAGACAGCCACCAGTGTGCACTGGTGTGACAGGGTACATGTGTGTACACTGTACTTACGTCTCAGCTGTTTTGTGGCCACTTCTGCAGGCGTGTCACCAAATCCTGGCAGACCGACCACTGACGATAGGAACACCTACACCATACAGAGCACACACACACACAGAGTACATGTGATGCAGCTGACGAGAAATCTTGTGAGGTTGGGAAACACCAATTCTAGCATAAATATGGGAAGGGAAAGGGGAGGGGATGTTTGGGGAAAGGGAGTGAGCATAATATCCCAACAGGTCGTTATTCAGTAGAAGGAAGAGGTCGAGTGCACCTCTCATTCAATGGGTGGATGTAGAACGCTTTGAGTACGTCTACATAAGAGTGTGCAACCATCTATGTGGTGGAATGCTGTGTCTCCCAATACTTGATCTAATGTCAGGGGAATATGATTCCAACCAGCACAGCATTCTTTTCTCCTTAACAAACCACTACCCATACCTCCCTAACCGCCCCCATTCTTTTAATCTTGGTGATAAGTTATAGAACATGCACTAACAACCTGTATCCCTTCATACCCACTTCAATTCCAAGGCTGGCAACAGTGGTAATATTCTGAACACAAATTCTCAACCTAGATGTGATCTAATAGCTGGTCTTCAAATTTGACTGTGTACAAGACTATGCTCTGATGGGAAAACACATGATGGTGGTTA
Source organism: Lycopodina hypogea (assembly GCA_963969325.1). NCBI lineage: Eukaryota > Metazoa > Porifera > Demospongiae > Poecilosclerida > Cladorhizidae > Lycopodina > Lycopodina hypogea. The sequence continues at coordinate 4,051,604 of OZ017783.1, read as the reverse complement.
ACACACAACAAAATAACCAAATTTGCTAGTCCTTGTAGGTAAAACCTTCCCCCCCTCCCCACTCACCTCTCCAAACGCCCCTTCTCCCAGCATGTTCTTGTAGGTGATGTTGGCTCTGGGCACCTGCAGGTGCTGCAGACACTCCTGGATGGGTCTGAAGAGAGGACTCATGGGAGACATCATGTTGGGCTGGGGAGGCTGCTCATAGTCGTCGGGAGAGGGAGAGCGAGGCTGAGGAATCGAGGGGGCTGAGAGGAGGAGGAGGAGAGAGAGGGAGGATATAAAATAATATCATCCAATTTAAAATTAACATTTCAATTGTTTTTACTGCATAGTTTCTAAAATTTATAAATGTAGTTTATCACTTTTTAAAATTTTTTTATTCAATATTTTTTTTGTTGCAAAAGAGGAGCATGTATGTATTCTAGCTACCAGAATGGGCAGCACCAACAATATAATTCTCATCATGCTTTGGGGGATATAAATCATAAACTATAACTCATGACCCTTCACACTCATAATCCAGTATACTCATTTAGTTATCATGTGACGTATATTTCTTGATGCCCTGGTCTTGATCAATCATAACAGACACACTGACCAAATGGTACAGAATATGACTCCTTCCAATTAACACAGACCTGTAGATTAGCCACGCCCACACATATCACCCCCCCCCCCACCCATCTATTTGTGTTTGTTTGTATTACTTCAAGATGGGTGCAGAGGTTAACATTTAGAAAACTTGGGAGTAAGTCGTAAGAAATGTTTGATGCACAGTTTGGATCTTGACACAACCGATTACAGACATACCTAAATTTTATCCGATAGTTTAACACTTAAAAAAGTTGTTTCAAAAGCATACACACGATCATCTTGATATTAAAGAAATACATCATCCTCATAAGACCAAAAAGCACACACACACATCAGGCCCACCATGCTGCAAGTTCTCATTGTCCACTCTGCGAAGGTTGTAACGTATGGCTGTACGGAAGTTGACAAGCTTCATGTCGTGCAGGTCCAGAAGGAAAGGCATGGGAGAGGGCAAGCACAGGGTGAGCTCTGCCCACTGGGATCCACTGTCGTACATATCTTCAATCTGGATGTTGGTCTCACGTTCAAACGCGTGCCAGTAGTCAGACTCTTCACACCATTCCCAGAAAGCCTGTGGAATGTGGATTAGGAATGGGTTTTCGTCAGCACACTACTTCGTACAAAAAGTGGAATTGAATTGGCATTGCTATTGTGGAATGAATGTGGTAAGTTGCAAATACAAGGAGGAAAAATTTTAGGACCTGAAACGCCAACTCTGAGGCAGTGTTATTGTTGATGTTAAGGCTAATATCAATGTCAAGGTTGCTATCAATGTCAATGTTAAGGTTAATGCTGCAGCAATATAACATTTTAGAAATAGCATGGACCAAAGGCTATAGATGTAGTTAAGCTTATGGTAAGCATTGCCAACTCACCGGCAGATCCAACATCTTCTGATGTAAAACTGTAATACAGTAAACAAGGAATCAAAATAATTTTATGAATAATCACACACTTTTACTTATTCATTAATGCTTAATTTTCAAAATGCTATGTACTCCCAAGAAATTAACATACTATTATAGCAGAGACACAGGATTAATTAATATAACACCTTTTTCTATTGCTCAGTCACTTGAGAAGAAACGGTACTCAAAAGGGAACATAATAATAGTGTGTGCGCTCGCGAGTTTCTACAAAACTCAGTTGTCGCTGATTGTGTGAACACGTCATCTTGAATAATTGTTGTGGCCATAAGTAAACTAAACGCATGTCAATCAAAACTCCCATCCACACACCCACCTGAAACCACACTGGTGAAAACTATCTGCTCATTGCACCAAAGACAGACTTAAACAGATGCTGCTGATTAGCACCCCCCCCCCCCCCCCCAACACACACCAGAAACCCCATTGGTGGTGGCTGAGTAGTTATGCTCTTGGACTGACAACCGATGGGTTATGAGATAAAACCCAGCACTGACAGGAAAATTTTCCTGTCCTTCAACATCTTCCCACACCAGTCCACCCAGTTCATGTTGACTACCTCCTCATGATGAGCCCTGGACAACTGACACATTGTCAGGCTAAAGTCAACAAATTGAGAAGAAATTCTCATACAAGAAGAAGAGTTACATGACAGACTCACACAGTGAGCATGGTTATTTATGATTCAACCATGCCCTTTAAATTTCTTGAGAACTACCTGTGACTAAGGTATGATGGTGAAGTTGAAATTGCATGCCAAAAGAGAAAGATAATAGAATGTAATAAAGCAAGAATGGAGCTAGCTATTCACTGCCGACTCCCTACCCTAAAGCAACATAAGAAGGGGAAATTATCATGGAAGGCACCAGTACTGACACTTCATGTAGCCCACATCTGTATGCCTGCCCCTATATCACTGTACTTTGTAGAGTGGAGGCAATTAGTAGAGGAAAGTAGTCCATAAGCCTACTATTTGAGGGGGCTACTACTAGATAGCACTAGTGAGATGAAATATCACTGAAAAGAGGCCCCATCGTTAAAGGAAAGATTGTAACATGTTTCAATAATAGAAACATTACTAAGAGAAATGGCCACTGATCATCCCATCATATTTCAGTGGTCACACTCACTTTCCCGCCGGTCCTCCACAAATGGTGTTCGCTTGATGCGGTGCACGGCCCTAGTCCGTGGGTGTGTCTTGGTCATGTTGTTGAGGTTATAGGTGAAAAACACTTGCATCTCGTCCATAGTGAAGGTGTTCACCCCATCGCAGTAATGGCCCTCAATAAAGAAGGACTCGCTGTTGGATATGGCGTTCCACAAACCTCCATCATAGCACTCCCAGATCACCTGAGGGCATGGCAAAATGAAGGAAAATGTCACCTGATAGGTCACGCCCCTTTAATAATCAGGAAAAGCATCAAGTACTCGAGGGAACACAGAGGTCTGTCTCTATCTACCGACCCCACATCAGCACTTCTATTTATCACATAATGTGTGCGTGTTGTGTGTGTGTGGAGGGGGGGGGAAGTTAATTTTTTTTATTTTTTACATAGATGTCACTTCCATATGGTAAGCATCTGAACATACATGCAGTAACAATAACATTAGTGCTTGTTAGATTGCTTCAACATTTACTTACTGCATGCCAAAATCTCAACCAAATAATAACTTTCTTAAACACCATAATTTTTTTGGTGCTAAATCTGACACACACGCACATTGTGATACTCTAAGTTACTTATCAATAAAATCTTCATTATAGTTCCAGCATACACATTCTTCGTGTACATTATATTTATTCTGGAAATACCACTCAAGTAACTATGGAAAGGCAAGTGTGCATGGCTAAGGACAAAATTTTGATGTTTTCATTCCTCTTCCACATGTTCAGGTAAAGAGAAAGTACACTGTGATTAAGCTAAGTACTATTGCATGCCTGCAGCAATTTTACCTTCTCATACTGGTACTCAATCTGAGTGATTTGACAAATAACTCGTAACCACACTGCCAAGTCATGCCTGCAAGACATACAAATAATATCAACAACATGTACTCAATACCTTAAAATACGACCGCTGCTATGACCACACCTGAGACATATTCAATAAGTTAATAACCACCCCTCTTCCAACAATGAAATCTGATGTCTGACTCTCCTTCCAACATTTCTTTGAACCTGATCAACTACAAATTGGACACAACCAATCTAGATGTTTTCAGAAAAGGCACCCGTCAATAGGTAGACTGCCAGTCAGTAGATTTGGCAGTACAGTAAATATGCTGTGTGTGCCTGAAGATGTCACCTGCTTTCTCGTCATCTTCACAAATTTCTACCTCAAACCACACCCACAATAAAAACTTTTTTTTAAAAGAGAGAGAGAAAAAGAAGATTATTATCAACCAGTTTGAGATCAAACAAAAATAATAATTGGAGTTTGACAGGCCCAATAATTTTTTTAACTGCACACACATCTGTGTCCTGTCCCATCATCAAGCAGGCAGTCTATCTGCAGATGGTGGGTGGCCTATTCTGGGACTAGATGCATACAGATTGGTCATGTAAAATCACAGAAGGGTCAGATACACGGAAATGTAAGGAACAATTATATTCACGATATTATCCAATCCCCCTGAACATTACACAGGGACAGGATATAAGGTCTGCAACACCACATGCATGCACTATGATCTGCAAATCTCCATACAGAGAAGATAAGACCGATGGTCTGGGTCAAACTTGTGAGAATAAGCAGTCATCACAGCAACCATCATACTAACAAGTAATAAGAGTGGGGAACCTTGATGCTGCGCATGTGCAAACAAAAGAGACAGTTTGTTTTTGAATAGGCAGTGAGAGATATAAATGTCTGCTGGTCTCTACCAAAGTTTCGTAGAAAGTAAACACATTCTAATCATGTAATCAGATTGTGAAGAGCTTATACAAATCTTAATCTCGATTAGAATGAAACCATTGGTGAACATATGTGCAGAATAGCTTATGTTGTTTATAAACAACCACTCCCTGACCCCGTGATGAGGAACCACAGATGGCTACAGTGATTTGAGATGGGAGCTATAACGTTGCTATATTTAAATTGCCATTTCATTCCGCAACAAAATAAACAACATGCATGTTAGCCCAAATAGGGCACATTTTGTACCAAAATCGAGCACATATTAGTACCAAAATAGAGCATGAATAGTACCAAATATTCCCTAATTAGAGCAAACTGCATCCTTTAAAAAAATACGAAGTATTAAAATAGTCCCAAAATAGAGCACATAGAGTACCAAAATATTCCCAAATAAGGCATATATGTAGTACCTGGAGTGAAGCCCAGAGGTTCAAGGCTGACATCCAATTTGCACACTTTGCAACCTCCCTTCCCACCTCCCCCCCCCCCTCACCATCACCACTCTCTCCTCTCCCTCCCTCGCCATCTTAACTCACTTGTTGTCAGCGTTGAGGAGGAGTCTCTTTGATCCCTTCATCTGGAGTGTGAAACAATGGAGGTGCTTGGGATGGTTGAACATCTGAGTCACACACTTGACAGAGGTGAGCTCTATCTTCTCCTTCTTCATGATAGACTTTTCCTTGCGGTTGTCCTGATAGAATACGATGGACGGAATCTTGGAAGGGTTAGTTAAGTTGTAGATGACAGCCCAACCTCGATCAATGTGCTTGTTAGGCTGCAGGGAAGATAGGGGGGGGGGGGGGGGGATGGTTAACTTCGTACAAGGAACCGCCCATGCATCCACTAATAGTGTATGTACAGGAATAGGATCAACATCCACCAGATGGTGCATTCATGATATACGTCAGCCACAGCAACACAATGACACTGCAATGGAATCGACCAACACATCATGTGCAATAGTGCTGCCTTGTGTTATTCCTGCTACTGTTATTCCTGCTACTGTTATTCCTGCTACTGTTATTACTGCTACTATTATTAATGCTATTAAATAAAGTGCACTCATTTAAAATCTGATGGAGGATCCCAAGCTGATGACAGGGTGTCCACATTTCATGAATGAAGTCTAGGATGCTCTGTCAGCATAATTGGCAGGCCTGACGCCCCCACAGATCACAGCAAATGGTATCACAATCACAATAAATGTCTTATCTGTTGCCTCCACACTAATCCGGAGTCCAGTAATTGTTTGTAACACCTCAAATGTGTGTGTGTGTGTGTGTGTGTGTGTGTGTGTGTGTGTGTGTGTGTGTGTGTGTGTGTGTGTGTGTGTGTGTGTGTGTGTGTGTGTGTTGCATGCGTAGGCTACTGGATGGTTAGCAGAAAATACCATGTTACCAGCTGTCACATGCTATCCTGAGTTGAAGGGCATCAACATCTCCAACTCTGAATATCCAGCCCTCCCTCCTCACCCTTCAAATACAAAGACAGCTATACTGGCAGAGCTGCACGCTCGCTACCTATTTCTGTGAGCTGTGGATACAATGAGCTCAGGATGGTGTCCTAAATATACCCTTGCACAATTCCCCAGATGATGTGACCTCATAGCTTGTCTCATGTGGCTTTGTTACAGCAACAACATGTTAAAATAGATTTAGCAACCTTTGCACACCTAAAGGAATTGAACTGCTCAGTTAATGTGTATCCTCAATCTTTTCTCCTGTAAAATTACCTTGCACTTAGCCAAAAAAAAACAACAACAAACAATACTCCATCACATGCACAGGCACACACCTGCTGTGTATGCATGTGCCTGTAATGTCACATGAAACTGTTGATGAGGTCACAGTTACAGCTGCAGTTCTCTTGTAGCTGTTGATTGTAATATCCAATTTGAAAACCATCAGCTTTAAAAAAGTACATTTGTTAATGGCTGTTGATCCAGGACAGGATGTATGCCAGTTTGGGGCATGTGGACTGACATTTGCACTAATTTGTCCTCTCTGCAATATCCATGCCACCTCTTACTCCTTCAATCACACACACCTATGTCATCTTTCCATCCCACACTCCCATGTCACATTCCCACGTCACCCGTCCTCCATTCCACCTGTGTGCACACTCACCGCTGGTTTATTGTTGAAGAGACCGGTCTTCTTGCTCTTATACAGAGTCAGCCATCCCTCCTTCAGAACTGCTCGGCCTTCCAGAGTCATCTCCCTTGGCTGTCTGAGAGGCACCCAATACCAATAACAGTTAAATGTCCACCACCTAGTGTGCCTGCTGGGCGAGAGAACAGAGAGCACAGCACAGACCTCATCAACAATCAACAAAACATGGTAAAGGTCTATACACATGCACAAAAAAACAAACAGAAGAAAGAAAATAAAGACTGTGTTTCTGTTACACAGAAATAATTGTTACAGATTCTTTGTTGAATTAATCTCATGAACGTATAAAAAAAACCCAGGAAGTGTTCAAAGTTGGAAGTTCACGTGGCCTCATTCACTGAATGAACAAGAGTTTAGACTCAACAAAATCTTTGCCTCTCCCTTTACCACAAGAAAGATGAATCATCAACTTCAGACCAAAAGCAGCATGTGCCATTGGTGTTCAAGAATACCTTATCAAATGTGTACAGTTGTAGTGGGGTGCAATTACTACCAGACATGCAGGTCTCAGACATGCAACTGTCAGACATGCATCTATCAGACATAATTATCAGATACGCATCTGTCAGACATAACTATCAGACACGCATATGTCAGACATAACTATCCGACATGCAGGTCTCAGACATGCAACTATCAGACATAACTATCAGACATAACTATCAGACATAACTATCAGACATAACTATCAGACATAACTATCAGACATAACTATCAGACACGCTCTGTCAGACATTACTATCAGACACACATAACTATCAGACATGCTGGTCTCAGACATGCAACTATCAGACATGCATCTGTCAGACATAACTATTGGACATGCAACTATCAAACATAACTATCAGATATGCAGGTCTCAGACATGCAATACCTTGTAGAATGACAGGTACAGAGCGTTCCATTGATTACACAAGTGCACACTCATACCACGCAAATATCGGGGCCTGTGTGCATGTGTGCCAGGAGATGGTGGCCAGATACACTCATTACCGCATGGCCACAACTATCGTGCACACACAGCTAGCATACATCTGAGCAAGGATTGACAGCACACAGAAACACGAGATAGGATGAAAGTGGCAGGAATAAGGCTATACATAAAAGGAGTATAACTCTGTTCCACCATAGTGGGTGGGACACCCACTGAATTAGGAAGTAGTCAATGTAGCTGAACAAAGAAGAATGCAAGATATGGCAGATATTTGTGGGTACAGTTTACTTGAAAGAGAGGGGAGAGGTGGGGTGGGGGTGGGGGGATAAGAGGAGGAGGTAGGGTGGTATGCCAACACAACACGAGTGCTTCCAGAATATCTTCTTTACCACACTCAATCACTCACAGATACCACAGCCAGACCATAATCAACATGTCCTCAGGAGAACGGAAGACAGCCACAAGAACCATCACCACCACCACGCCCTACCAAGTACAATCCTGCTCAGTCAAGAAGACCAGGCCTACCAAGAAGCATTAGGGCTTACACTACACCATCAGCCCTAATGCATCCTGGGAAGGAATACAGGCCCTATCAAGATGACCGGGCACATCCATAACCTTCAGGCACTCCTAACAATGCCCATCAATGAAGGCCCCATCATAACAGTGTCACGTGACACATTAATAAACTCAGCAAGTACGAGTAAAAACTGAACTCAAACTCCCCATTTCAGGATAAACTGTATCTGTCATTTAGTCACACTCAGTGAAGCCTCCAATGCTACACACACACACACACACACACACACACACACACACACACACACACACACACACACACACACACACACACACACACACACACCACCTAATGTGGCCTGAATCACAAGATACTGATACAGCACATTCCTTCATTGGGGGCAGAAATAGTATTACGCTGCAGCTCAGGTGGGACAAGAATCACATGGTGTGCAAACACACACCACTTCTTTGTGGCAGAGATGAATGAGTGTATTTTATTGCATTATTTTACGACTGTACGCAGACAATATATTGTGCATGCATTAACTACATACACAAGAATGCCTAATTCAAGGTTGATGATAAGCATTGGAATAAATGGAGTGCTCTACGATGTGGCCATTTCAAAGTTCAGCAGGTAGTAGCCAGTTACCAGCTGTCTGGTAAGGGACGTTAGAGTGTTGCCTCCTAACAGAACTAGTAATATTGAAATGGCATGAAAGTCAGCAGAGTAAGAAGAAAAGTCATGTAATCAGTTCAACTCACTGCAACACCAACACAATCTGAGACAAAATCTCCATGGGTGCAAGTAAGGTCCAGCTAGGAACAATGCCACACGTGGGAGCAAGTTTATAGCTAACGGCTTGTATGAATACATTAGATACAGATGCCATGCCAAGAAGAAGCTGCTTCTAATACACAGAGACTGTTTGTCTCACACAAATAATACTGCCAGGAATGTGACATACGTTCAGAACTTAGACCACAATAATTTGAGAGTTCATATCAGACCAGCATGTTGGACCTAATTACTCCAACAGGTTGATTGCTTATTACACATTCCATAATTAAATAGTTGCAAGGCTAGCAGCTGTCTATAATTCACCAAAAACAACAAAGAAAAGAAACTTAAAAGGTCACATCTATGAAATTCTAAATAATTCTTCTCTATCCCATTCTTTCTAATCAAATTGTACTTCCTCCGTCATCTAAATAGGAACAAATATATTCAAGACTGTAATGCTGAGAGGTTTCCTACTTGTGAGAGGTTGAGTGAGTTTCAACTTGCCCACTTGCAGTGGCTTGTGGTGTGATTCAAGACCGCCTGGCACCAGGACAACTACAAATAGCACTCTGCATTTACTGTCATGCCAATTTCACACAATCCACAATTGATTATAATTCAGAACAATTTAGCCACTTGCAATCTTGATATTGTTATATCATAAATGGAGATATCAACTAAACATCACACAGTCTCTCGTTCTGGCCTGCGCGTACAGCTATATACCATATCTGCACTACACAAGAATATGTGGCAATATCTAGTTAGTATCTCCTGCACCCAAATATAGGGAGAGAGGTCTGTCACACTATTCCTCCCAGACCCAACCCCAATCCCTACTCCAACCCCAATCCCTACTCCAACCCCTACTCCAACTCCAACCCCTACTCCAACCCCTACTCCAACCCCAATCCCTACTCCAACCCCAATCCCTACTCCAACCCCAATCCCTACTCCAACCCCAATCCCTACTCCAACCCCAATCCCTACTCCAACCCCAATCCCTGCTCCAACCCCAACTCCAACCCCAATCCCAACTCCAACCCCAATCCCTACTCCAACCCCAATCCCTACTCCAACCCCAATCCCTACTCCAACCCCAATCCCTACTCCAACCCCAATCTCTACTCCAACCCCAATCTCTACTCCAACCCCTACTCCAACCCCAATCTCTACTCCAACCCCAGAGAGTCAGGTACCAAAAAACAACTACCAATATAGAGAGCTAACCAAAAATTCAGTGTCTGTGCACATAGAAACTTGCTAGTGTAACACATGCACAATCCAAAGACCATTCATTCTTTCATTGGTAGCTTCTGGTGGAGTTTGCCCTGGCTGTATACCCTGATGACAGCAGGGATTCTCTTCCAATCAAGAAATAGAACTATCTGGTAAGAAAATCAACCTAATTTTTCAAGACGAGAATACCAGATAACCTGTGTTCCATTCAAATCATATTTTGGGTTGTCAAAACCAACAGTGCCCTGGATTGAATATGTTTTACAAACACATAGTTTCACCTGCAGTGCTGGTGTGGCATTCTCACACAAAAAATGTCCCAAAACTATACCAGTTCTATTTTTAGGCTGCATTGAATTACATAACTACATCCCGAGTGACTGTAATGCACTTGTAGTGTTCAATATGTACAACTAAATGTCTAGCAAACATTCACAAAGTCTAAATACAAGCAATTGTTGAGCCTGCACAACTAGCACTGTGTGTCATCCATACACTGGGAGTGTTCAACTACATCAGTCCAGCTAGTGGGCAATACTGTGCATATGCACTCCAAATGAAGCCAGAAGCTGGTAAGGAATCCCCACAACCTCTTAACACCAATGCCACAGTCAACAAGGAGTGACCTAACAACAACAAACTGCAATTATCAACTGCAGTAACATCAAGCTCACCACAGTCTAACAACTTCAAGCCAACTCAGTTTCACCACATTCTTCAGGCCAGTAAGAGGATGATTACAAAACTTTGACAATCATCACCATGGAACCCGTCACCATGGAGAACAAGTGCACACAAGAGTGACAGTGTTTCCCACTAAAGTACACATGCACCCTCCCTCAGTTAAAGAGCACATGCTCATGTCTCACACCAGTGAGATATGAATAGCAAGCGCTCCGGAACTATAAACAAATTTTCTCTAATTAGCATATACTGGTTATAAGCTCAAAATACACATTCACATATTAGAAAAATTGACATCGGCAATTAAGATATAGTGCATACAGGAAAGGATGGATTTGTGAAATGGAATAGTTTGGGCATAGACTTCCAACTGAACACCACACATTAATATAATGATACATATTTTGGCACAGTCATTTTCATTATTGGTAGAACACAGGAAATTGATTTTGGAGAATGTATGTTGGCAAAATCTGTCACAAGTGGATCAATTTAAGATCAAGGCTTAGACAAACCACAGGACAAATAGGTTGACAGTGATGCAACATGGTGTGGTACATCCCTGGGAAGTGACAAAGAGAGTGTATTTCCTTCTGCCAGCAGCACATAAGGCACAGACAGTTACAGGCAATTGAGGCACAGGTATAGGCAATAAGAAAACACAGTCATAGTTAGTCGTATAGCCATGTGCAGAATGCTATTCCTTCAAAATCTCCTCTACACATACACAGAGAAACCTTCCAGTTACAAACTATACTTATCCTCGAGGAAACACATCTCGGAAGCAAATTTTTTTATCATAGTAATTTGGCATCTGTACAAGTGGCTGATGACTGATATGAACTAGTTGATTATTCAATGTACATACTACAGGAACGACACACATGTTTATTGACTTTAGTTATATGTTACTTTTCGTTGACTAGTGGATTTAAAAACCATGGTGGAATATTGCCATTGATTATCAAGATGTTCATTCATGTTGATACGGTGTATTATCCTGTAAAGGCTGATAAAGATAAACAATAAAACTTTCATTCTGGTTCCCCCTCCTATTCATGTCTAAATGTAAAGTGAATCAGTCAGAAAGAGGTATGCATTGTTATATCAAAATCACACCACTTCACATGAAAATGATTTGCACCTAAGGTAACAATGCTCTTAATGCATGAGCATATGTTTTTATGTGATAATTTATTTAATTTATGGCACCATGATTATATATATTTCTAAAATTAGAACTTCTCACTAAACAAGAAAAATGTAGTGCCGATTATTCTGAGGATAAGCACGTATTTTTCGCATACATACTAACAAACTTATGTTCTTATCTGTACGTGCAATTACCGAAACAAAATCATTAATAAATCGTATCCTGCAGCCCCTCAAAATCACTGGTGAGCTGTAAGGAATACTGAGTAAGGTTAGAACTTAACTTTTCTAACATAAATAAATAGTAATGTTAAGTTCAATAAGGCTAACAGAAAAAAAAAAAAGATATTACAAAAAAGTCTTAAATATTGTCACAAAATCTATTGTACCAGACACAATTTGAGAAGACATTCTGAAACAAGAGTGCTGTGGAGCCAATATGCTACAATGACTTCATCCCAAAATGAATTGTTGGTGGAAGAAAGAAAAAGTATCCACGAGTTAAAAGTCACCATGGTGAATCTACAATGATGGATATCTACAGGGAAGAATTACTGTGTTAGCTGCACAACAAATAGTTGAATTGAAAGGGAATTGCTCCCTCTTTGCAACAATGGCAATTGTCTTAAGATCTTGACCAGAAATGGATATTGAGAGAGCAGTTGGTCAGTGTAAATTTTTTAAATGTAGCTCTTTCATTATTTGCAATTTACTATTAGTAGCAGATGGTAATCTATTACCTTACAATGACAAAAATACAGACCCACAGAAGAGCTGTGGAAAATTAGACGACCACAGATGAAGAACAAGTATATCCTCTAGTAGATGCAGGTGGACATCACATGAGCATTTATCATCATTGATGTAATGACATTTATTCAACAGTATATATCAAATGATACAGCATCAAGATTCGGTAAGAGTTTGGCCAACAAATATGTCCTTACCTACAAGCCTGTTCACATGGTAATCGACCAGACCACTATGATGCACCGTTATCAGTACCGATGCAAACCAGGAATTGGGGAGTGACAGGTAAAAAACTGGTATGAGTAAATCACACATGTACAGATTTATGATAAGAGAAGCTTGATGTAGGATAGTTTTACTGATCATTTGGCCAATGAGATCCTGGCACACCATAAATCGAATGACACAGAGGTGGTCGTGTCAACACAACCTGGAGCACAGTCTACCCAGGGAACGTTGATCATATGTCATGCACACTAGAGGAAGCAGACGTCCTATTGCTACTCCATGCTCTCCATGTAGCTCGTTCAGGTGCTGGAACCCACCAGATCATATATCCAGACACAGATATACTGTTGCTAACACTACAGAGATAGCCACAAATTGGACAGAAGTCATCATTTGCCACAGGTGTGGGTGGCAAAAGATGCACCATCCTCCTCAAACCAATCGATAACTTGATTGGGTCCCCCAAATAGCTGATGCCCCATCAGGTTTTCATGCCCTTAATGGTGTGATACAGACAATTCATTTCGCTGGGAAAGGAAAAAAATAAGATGTTAGAATGCTCTTTAGAAATCGAGGAACAATGTAATAGTAGCATTTGTACAGCTTGGCACAAAAGACATAATTCTTCTGATGAGAGAACACTAGAGTAATCTGTTTGTCAACTAACCAACCTGGTGGACTAGTCTTTGTGAACTTGAGCAGTTTGATGTGCATGTTTAAGAAGTCATTTGCAAAATCCATGAAATTCCACCTACAAGGAGGTGTGCCATTATCAGGCTATGGTGTGTCACCATGTCGGTGTAGCCAAACCCAAACTACCAGAACCAATAAATTATGGATGGACAATAGAAAACAACCTGCATCTCCCTGTAGTAACCCATCTTCCACCCACATCCAAGGCTCTGCTGGAACTTGTGAGGTAAAGTGTGGCAAAGGAGTAAAAGCTGTATGCACATGGCTGTGCATGTGAGAGGTATCCGATGACAACCGTGAAAACACTAAATAACCTGCACTATCTGATTCAGATGAGAGTGATGCTGAACTATGGGCTGACAATTTAAAGATGCCAAAATGGCACACCAATTTTCCCCACTAATATCATCTTTTTTATATATTTTTTGAATTACTATTTGTGAGAAAATAACATGACCATGTCTGCGCATTCTGCTCATCTCCCTGGTCATTCTAAGATACTACACGATATAGCAACTTAGACATTCTCTGATTGAAATATGTATCTATTTATTTTATACATATATTTTTTTATATATGTAATCACAATCATGGTTGTCAGACTTTCCATGAGAAAGTCCTATTAAAACATGGACCAAAAAAATGGCACCAAGATGTTTTACCATCAGTTACTTTTACAATAAGAAAGACTCACAACACAGATTAACATGGCTTCCCTACATGACCCTTTACCTAGTTATACAAAATGTCCCTGTACTATTTACAATGCAGTAATACTGAAGTGACCTGGATTGCATCATATGCTGTTGATTGCATCAAATGTTGTTGATTTAATTAAATGCTGTTGACTCTGTCAAAGTGATGATTGAAAGTAGATTATAAACTATTCGTCAGGTTCCTTTAAAATGAATACAATTACATACTGTCTTATGATCGGGGGCTATCTGGTGTTAAAAAAAAAAAAAAAAAAAAAAAAAAAAAAAAAAAAATTAGGTTCCACTATTAGGAAAATATATTTAGAATGAAATACTCGACTGATGTTTTCTAAATGCAAAGTTGTTATAATATACATTTAATTTCACATATTGTAAAAGCAAATTCCACTATGGTTGCTAAGTTACTATGTAAATTAAATGCTGAAAACTGAAACTAGAATGTTTGACATCATTTGGTGTTGCTTGTAGCTCACACACACGTGCACTCACTGTCTTTAAGTTGCCATGAATCAATGTGATACAAAAACCAAAACATTACACCTACATATGCATGACCACATCATACCACAAAAGTAAGTACTGCCAACCATAACCTATCATCAATTAATCACTCATCCTTCAATACTTTACTTCATTCTGGTTATCTGCATGCTTGTCACCTCTTGTACTCTCATTTTCTACAATCTCTTTATGTTCCCCTATATATTATTCCAGTCAAGTGTTGCTCTCACCCCCACCCCCCCCCCCCTCACGACCAAGGTTTGATAGAGTTTTAAAGAAGTTTGGCTTCATTAATTGGGTGCAAGTACACATATGGAAATATACTGTGGTAGTAGGAAAAAGATAAGCATACATTAAATGTTATATGTATCACAGGAAGAAAGAGGCATGAGAGGAAAAAAATACATATATATATTTTAAATAAATGACTCCATATGTGATTTGATTGACCTGTTAAAAACAAATGCAACAAAACCGCGACAAAGTCAGATGACCCTTTACCACATCAAATATGATGCCCAATAACATATTGATTTGATGCAGTTGAATGATTTGTGCTACTGATAGAAACAATAGTCACCAAATTTGTGGCTACTACATTCTATAGACTTTTAAAGATGAGTTTAACAAGATATATTGACCACATAGACAATTTTTTATACAATTTTTCATGCAATTAGTACTTTACCAAAGTGTTCAAGGAATGCTTTGGGTCATTTTGGAAGAAATATCAGTTGAAACCACCATTAAAAATATTGATAAAGTTTCAGGTAATAAATTATCTTTCTTTAGCATCTATTTTGGCTTCCCCACTGACACTATTTTGAAACCTAGGCCAATTGAATACCAAAGTACTATTGTACTTCAGATAAGTAAGAAACAAGCTAACAGTTTTTAATTGCTCTTATCACTGATGGAAATAAAATTGGACAGATACTCAGATAGAAAAATGGCAGCCAATAAGATTATTGATTTAGGTACTGTAATAATGCACAAGTAGCATTTTATTTCATATATTATAGTTAAAGCATCAGAATACACATCTTCACTATTCCTTCATTATCAATCTCTGCTACTTCCTGGATAATCTTCTCATCACCCCCTCCCCATCTCTCTTCTCCTTCCCCCTCACCCCTCAACAAGTGGGAGTTACCATTTTATAGCACATGAATTCCATTAAGGTCCTTTCCATCAGAGGGTATAAAAAAGTAATCAAAGGGTGGAAGTATAGAAGGTCTGGTTCTACAAATTATAACTGTCCCCACTGTGTTCCTTCAACCCTTGGTGAAGAAGACCACTCCCTCAATTCAATACATGTCAAGAATTGGACAGAGGAAACACACCCAAATCTATCAGTAAGATGGATCAAGGTAGTACTCTCCCTGCACTTCTATTGGTTAGTGAATATGCATGCATTAAATTCTCAGACAGTTTTCTCATGTTCAGTCAAGTAGTGAGGGGGGGGGGGGGGGGGCAGAAAAATTGTTGCAGATTTCTGCTAAACCACAGAGTGATGGTTGGATTTCTCTCTAACCACATTCTATTTGAAGAAGAAAATGTGTTCCAAAAGTCCAAGACCCTCCTATATTTACCCTACCAAACACCCGCCAGCAGACCCACGATGTACAACATACCCAGTCCAAGAAGCAAAACCTCCTAGCTGGGATTGGAAGAATTAAAGGAAACATGGCTAGGGTAACGGTAACTCACCTTCCTTGAATAGAGCGGGTATCAACTTCTCGTACCACCCGACCACTCCGCTTGAAAACCCGTTAAAAAATAGCTGATCGTCCCCTTCCTCTTTCGCCTGGGCCCACCCTCTTCAAAATATATATTTTTTCCTCTTTGTTATACTCTAGCGCTCTCGGCAACCAATTGCGTTAGTTACTTCCTGGCTGTAATTAGGTTATACTCGGTGACCACGTTACATTTTTAGGGGATTCCATTGGTCAATTTATTTTCAAATTTTAAGGAAGGCGCACTCTATTTCTTTTGGTAATTTTTCTCTTTCATTTCTCGATCAGAGCCAGAGCGACGCTTATTTCAAACTTGTGTTTAATGAAATCTACTAGAGTCCAAACCGTTTCTAAGATGCAGTCGAGGGTAAATTCGGGTTCATCCAACTGTATGACCAGAGAGAAGCCGAGAGACCCTGTGGAGGTACGAATTCTTGAATTCTACGTTGCTTTTCGAGAGCTTCAATCACTATTGCTGTTTATATTTAATATATAATGGCTAGTTTGTTAATTTAAAATATATCCATATAGATTTTTAAAATTCTGAGTTTATTTGTATGTAAATATAAAATATGTACAAAATTGACTAAATAGACCAGGTAGTTATAATGAATAATTTCTTTCTTTGACATATTTAGGTGTATTGCCGTGTCAGGCCACTCAATGAAGATGAATCAGCCACTTGTGTTGAAGTAATTAGTAAAACAATCCTTCAGCTGAATCCTCCAGAGTTTTCTTTGGCCTACAAAGCTGGACACTTGAACCCAGTGAGACAAACCATTTATTGTAGAAAATAATGCTAAGAATGATACCAAACTATACTTTTTAGACGAAGCACACTTTCAAGAATGTGTTTGGTCCCGAGTGTGATCAAAGTTCTGTATTCAACCATGTTGGTGTACCTCTGGTGGCCGACTTGCTGTCAGGGAAGAATGGTAAGGTGTACATATCTTAAGATATTTCTTTATACTTTATGAAGGGGGGGGGGGGGGGGGGGTGGGGAATAGAAGAAACAACTCATTCATCTCTGTTCAACATGTAGAATTGCAGTAGACTCTAGCCATGAATGGTAATTTATAAGGCAGTTCTATACCTCTAGATGGTGACCTTGTGTAACAAATCTATTTTGAAACAAAGGGAGAAATATTTTATTTTAGAACAAACAATTTTATTAAATTGAAAAAGATTGTGGCTATGTTGACCATAAATTATGATCCTTTACCAATTGAAATGAAATCTCTAAGTGATAGGTAAATATGATTTTTTTAATTGGAAAAAATGATCATCTAACTTGTGTTTGAGTACAGTTCTGTTTACTTTTATTATTTTTTTTCTTCTACTAGAGTTTATTCAATAGCACATTTGTTGAAATAATGTATGTTTATCCAGGCAAACACTATTAAAATATTTACTCTTTACCAATTCAGATCCGTTAACCAATCATTTACTGATCCTGTAGCACAGTGGTTAGTATAATCTGATTTGAATTTGTAAAAGATCACCAATCTTGTGTACATTGATATAGTTTAGTTTTCTTATCATTTTTAAAAATTATTTTATTTAAAATTATTTTATTTTTCCTGCAGTCTGATCCAATATAGCTAGTTGTTAGTTTACTATGCAGCATTGTTACTTTTGTTGCAAGATATTTTTACCTGTGGCACACAGGTCTAGGAACACTTGGAATGGTGGGGGGGGGGGGGGGGGGGGGGGGAATAACATACATTCACATGTTTTGCTCAAGAATGGATTTTTAACTATTGTTTACTATTAGGAACACCAACGTTTGTTACAACTAATTGGTTACAATAAATGCTTTTACTGTAAAGAAACCCTGTGGTTACAACTAAATACTTTTTCTGTATGGAAACTAAAAAAAATTGTAAATATTAATAACTTTTAACCTCACCTTAAAGGGTAACTGAACAGGAAAAAAAATTATTGTTTTATTTTGTTGTCCTTGATGCATAACTGTATTTTTTTTTTTTTTTTTTTTTTCCCCCTTCCAGTTCAGTTACCCTTTAAGTTTTATTAGCAATTATTTGCCTGGTCTAAAACACTGTTTTATAACTGTTATAGTAATTATTTGCCGCAGATCTTAGTGCAGGGACCACTCTTGTTTATCTTCATAATAGTCTGCAATTGTAGGTTGGGGGGGGGAAGTGGGGTTAGGTGGGGGTATTTCTTGTTCCATAAAAGCATGTCCTCAATCGTGTTAATGGAAACATTGTGTTCTGTCCATGATTATGTCTAGCAAAAAAACAAAAAAAAACAAAAACAAAAAAAAAACAGCATGCCCTGTGGGCAGTTCTTCAGGCAACCTTGGGCTCCTGCTTAACAAACTTGTTTAATTTGCTTAATGTAACCTGTAGGGATTATACTTTTATAATAATGATCATATTCTCCCTAAACTAAACTTAGGTCTTCTTTTTGCTTATGGGATCACAAACTCTGGCAAGACGTACACCATGACTGGAGAACCAGAGGAAGCGGGGATTCTGCCTCGTAGTCTTGATGTCATATTCAACAGCATTGCTGACGTGCAGGCACCGAGATATGTACGTATTATTATTGTGATGATAACTCCTATCAACAGTTTCTCTCCAGGCCTTTCCTTTCTCTTCCACTCCTTTCCTTTCTCTTCCACTCCTCCATGCTTCCTGCTGTTTTATAATGTGCAGGTGTTCTGTCCTGATGGTGCCAATGGCTATGACATATTCTCTGAAGAGGAGGCAAATATTGAGCATAAGAGAAATAAACCAAAGAAAATTGGACCACGAGTGAGGTCAGGAACAAAACTCATTCAACTAGAATAACAGCATTCACATTCCTGAACCTGACCAGAAGTTTATTAATAGAAAGGTCATGTGTGAATAGTTTATCTTGGCATGATTGGTATTATTTTTATTTTGGTTTTAATGGCCTAGTTTATTTGTTTGCTATTACAACTTTTAACTAGTAAAAAATGGAAGAAACCTGAAGAAGGAATCTCAGTAATTTCACTCACATATTGTATGAATGCATGTATGTATGCATGTATGTATGTACAGAGCGGACATGGTTGACTACGGTGACTTGCTACGTGTGCCTGAGTCACAAAAGGTAGATGGAGTGATCGACGAGGATTTCTGCTACTCTGTGTTTGTGAACTATGTGGAGATTTATAACAACTACGTGTATGACTTGCTGGAAGATAGGCCAGTAGACACGATCATGCCAAGGTGAAATATATATATAATATATGTGGAGAGCCTATATTTTTCTGTTGCTTTTTTAAGGAAGGTGAGAATGTTTTGGAGGCATGGTGTAATGTTAAACGATCAGATTCATAAATTGACAATAATTTTTGAGTGTGTGCTTTGGAATGAAATAAACTAAGTTAGCTGTTCACTTACACAACCAGAACTATAGATGTATTTTTGAATCTAATTGTAGCACAGATTTTCTCTCACTATATTTCTTTTTCTCACTGGAATTCACTTGGGGGGGGGGGGGGGGGGTGGGTGGATGTGTGTGTGTGTGTGTGTGTGTGTGTGTGTGTGTGTGCGCGCGCGCGATTAGACATGTGACAATTGCCGTAAAGTTAATCTAGCAGCCATGCAAGGATGGAATTCCACAAGCCACATTTTGCACCTAGTAATTCGTACTTTTGCTCTTATGGAAGTGGCAAAGTTATTTTTGTAATGTGAATTAAGTGCCATGATGTTAAGTGGTTTTCTTTGCCTGTTTGTGAGGCTTTTTGAGCAGATAGATAATGAACAAACGATCTCAAAAGTAGTAGCTGCAAGCCTGGCTAAGAAATAGCTGCTGCTACAGGGCATCTAAGGAACAAAGAAGAAAAGGAAATGGTGGGAGTGGAGGAAAGGAAGGGGAGGGCCTTGAACCCACAACCCCAACTCCATTTAAAAAAATTTTTTTTTTTTTCTGTTGCCAGTGACTCCAACAGGAAGACAGGTACCACCATGTGGAACTCAGCCAAAATGTTCATGTGGTCCACAGGAGTCCCCCTTCCCCCCCACAGAAAGTTTAAACTTATTCAGGCTACTTGTTCACAAGCTTAGACCAGAGGCCCATTGTTTGCTTTGCTTGCAATAATGCAGGCACTGGTTGTCCAACAATCAGAACTATTGTCTCACTAATTAAGCCACTGGTTATCCAACAAAAAGGAACTCTTGTAGCTGCAGTTGTTGTTCAAGGGACCAACTAACACATGGACACTCCCACAGGTTGAGGTGTCCTTGCTGAGAGTAGAACTTCATCCTAACTGAATACAAGGTTACAGCAAATCTCAAAGTTTAGAATTCTAGAATTATGAACTGACCCATTAAGCAGACATGAAATGAACACTATTAGGAAGAATGGCTACATCCCATAATTGCAGCTGCTGCATTGTTCTCTCTCTCACCTGAACTAAACAAACCTCTATGAATGACTGAGAGAGGCAACAGCTGCAGCTATTACAGTACTGGGTTGTGGGCATGCTCAAGTTAGGAAAATTATAAATTTGGCAGGAATTGTAAATTTATTTGGCTGAAGATACCAAATTGTTCATTATTATTTTTATTTCTTTATTTTTTAGCTTTATTATTCATTGTTTTGTTGTTGCTTTTTAAACTTAGCGTTAGCACATGCACACAAGAACACACGCACACGCACACACACACACACACACACACACACACACACACACACACACACACACACACACAGAGCACACACAGAATCTTCATAGCGAGATATCATTTTAATTGACCATTCAAATACCTGTGAGGAATATAAGCTGAGTGAACGTTTTGGATTTGTTTAGTTGTTTCTTGGTGTTGATCTTATGAATAGTGACCAATGTCTTGTTAACTCTTAGGCCTTTAACCTCTCGAATTCTTCGTGAAGATATCTCCCGGAACATGTATGTGAGTGGGAGTGTGGAGGTGGAGGTCAAGAGTACAGAAGAAGCCTTTGAAGTGCTTTGCCTCGGTCAAAAAAGACGTCGTGTGTCACATACTCAACTGAACCAGGAGAGCAGCCGTGGTCACTCTGTGTTCACCGTCAGACTAGTGCAGGCTCCACTGGATCAGGGCGGCAAGGATGTACTGCAGGTGAGAAAGAGATCCAATATCTGACTGGAGTGGGGGGGGGGGGGTGTGTGATCCCTAGAGCATGTGCAGTGTTACTCTCGCTCACCATACATTCAGCTGTATTTATAAACCCCAGCTGGCATAAATAATTCATACCATATATGGTCACGACCACAATAATTACAGATTGACATCTATGCATCAAATCAAAACATGATCATGCATGCTGTACATGTAATTGACCTTCACAACGAAGACTTGATTTGTATATTTTCAAAGTTCAAGGCAATGGTGGTGTGGTGATGCCTTAACATAAGGTGGTTGACTATCAGACCACTGTTCCTAACACAGATGGGTTTAGTGCAACATCGCAATTGTCTAAAGGTTCAGTCAATCATGTTGTGTACAACCTTCAGGATACTCCATTTTGCATTCATGGTCACAGTACTGACTTGCTTCTTGTTCTGAAAGGTGGAGTATGATGTGGAGCATTTGTGTGCGAATGGTGCTCTCCCAGGAGAGTCTAAAGCCTGGTTCTTAGTGCATGCACTGCATAGGCATACCGACGCACATGCTGCATTGCGTAAAATTATAACTTTGTGGTCGGTCATTAAAAACATATCTTGGGGTGTGTTTTGACAAAATTTTGTGTTCACAGTGCACGCAACACTCAGTATGTGTTGTTATGTCTGTGCGGTGCGCTCACTGTGAACCAGGCTTGATAGCAATCATCCCCATTGTTGGCTTGTGGTAGGGTCCTGGCAGAAGGCGAAGTATAAAAACAAAAGACCGAGTAACATACATATATCCAAATTTTGGGGAGTGGTTGGTTGGTGTGAATTGTAGGGTGCATGCACACATCCCCTCCCCCCGCTTCTACCCTTGCATGATACACTGTTCAGAGCTGTTCATGTACATCAAGTGAAGAACTTGTAGAATCCATTGAGGTCCAAAAATAGGACACACTTTTAATCTCCACTTACATGAGCCAGCTTCTTTGTGTCCTTTTATTTTGATTCTGTCTTGACAGAATATCTTCCTCTCTCCCTTCTCCTCTGATCTTGGCCTGCTTGCAGGACAAGAGCAAGGTGATGGTGTCCCAGCTTTCCATGGTAGACCTGGCTGGGTCTGAGCGCTCCTCCCGCACTAACACCAGGGGTACCCAGTTGAAGGAGGCTAGCAGCATCAACAAAGCTCTGCTTGTGCTCAGGAACTGCATGATGACACTGAGAGACAACCAGTTTCACTCGACGAACAAGGTAAGAGAGGGAAACGTGTCTTGTCTCCAAATGATTGGACCAAAGTACATAGCAGTGTGTGGAGTGTACTAATATGTGTTCCAACCTATGAATATTATTAGTACAATGTGTTGTGCTAATTGTGTCTTGTGTTTGTTTTTCTACCAAGATTGTCCCCTATCGTGACACTAAACTGACACACCTCTTCAAGAACTACTTTGATGGAGAGGGAAAGGTGCGCATGGTGGTGTGCGTAAGCCCACGTGAAGAGGACTATGACGAGAGTCTGCACGTCATGAGGTTCGCAGAGGTCACACAAGAGGTAGTGGTGGACAGGCCGATTAACAAAAGGTTTGCATTGCATGTTGATATTAAGTCTTGTTGATTTTAATGGATATTGTAATATTGTTAGTCCCCAGAAACCTATGTTGTTCAGAACAATTCTAGTCAGGTCGGTGAAGTGAGATATTCAAGCCATAGGTTTGATGTGCCATAGGGTAAGCTGTGTCTTTGCAGTCTTTAAACTCTGCATTGTATGGAGATCACTTTATAAATATCCAGAGGCAGAATATGTGCAAATTTCTTTAGGAGGCTCTTTCGAACTGCTAATTTTCATTGAAGAGCCTTTCCATGGTGTTCTATTAGGTTAGGAATTTATCGTAAAAAAAGATGGTGCTATTTTATTTTTTTAATTTCACAATTGTCATAATGACATTTCATTAGTTATGTTCTGTTTTCTCTCCAGTCAGCTGTTGTGAATAATTCAATATGGACCATGAAACATTATTGAAGTTGCCTGTACTGACCACTTTTTCTAAAAATAGCACCATCAATAATTTCCGTATTTTGTGTCCAATTAAAGGCCATTTATGGAATGTTATTTTGTAACAGGGTGTGAGATATGTGTAAACATATTCATCTCTTCAGGGTAGATACGGGCCTAACTCCAGGCAGGAAGAAGGCTTACCAGCAGTATAAGGCAGCTTTAAAGGAGTCCCTGACAAGACTGGGTGCTGATGCTGAAGCTGCAACGATCGCACCACACACCTACATGCTGGCACTAGATGACCTCCCAATACAGACAGTATGCATTTATAACTCTACATAGCTAGCTATTCCTCTAAAGCATTTCCTTTTTTTCTTTACTGATCCTCTTGTCTTAAAAAAATATATATTTAAAAAAAAAAATTTTTTTTAAAATTCCCCCCTGCACCTCCTCTCCATAATTATCTCTTTTTCTGCCTTAAGTCTGTATTTTCTCTCTTTACAAATACGTTTGTATGCTTTTATGTGCATGTGTAATTTCCTCCCTCCCTTCCTATTTTCCCAATCTGGTGTGTTAGTATATCTCAGAAGATTGTCCAGAAAATAGTCTCCTAGAGTTTGTAGCTGCTCTGACTGAAAGAGAAAAGATCAGAAATCAACTCATTACCGAATTCAACAATAAAAGTGAGTATGAATTGTTCCTTTAATTTAATAGAATTTTTTTTGTTCTGTTGAAAAAGAGAGAGGATGTAGTTGTGGTTGCGGCTGTTCATGTATTCTATTTGTATGTGACACTGTGTAAAATATAGTATTTGAATCATATCCGAACAGTTGTAACTTCATTATATATTTTTTTAATTGCTAAATGTATTTGCTGTGCTCAGAGTCCTTGTTACTTGCCAATATTGCGATTGTGGAGGGAGAGATGGAGGGGCTGTATAGAACTGTGACAGACCTCAAAGACCAGCTGGCTCTCAAAGACAAAGCTTGCTCTGATGCAAAAAAACTTCGCGACACCATCAGTGCACAGAATGTTAAGGTCAGAATATCAACTGCAACAATGAATACAGTATTGTCGACAGAACCTGTGTAATTACAAACTTAATATTTGTACTGTACACTATTTGCATAAGCATTTTAAGAAACACAATGAGACCACAACTAGTATACTTTGTTGTGTTGATGACACACTAAGTCTTAGGTTTCTATGTTAGTCTTTACTCTGTAGATTCTATTCCTCTCTCAGCAGAGGTAATAGGAACTGTTAAATGCACAATAATTAGTGGAGTAAAGTGCTTCTATAGTGAGCTAAACACTAATATTTTTTTTTCAAACTCATTTTACAAGTAAGTAAGCACTTGAATTGGCTTTCATTGCTGAATTGGCTCTCATTGCTGTAATATCTTTTGTAGCAATCATCATAGGATTACTGTATCTGACCAGAAGATTTTGAGAGTCATCAATGACGGTCAAAACCTTGTTAAAATTTTGTACATGCATACATGCGCACACACATTATAAATGAATAACAAGCATGTGCTGTATTTATATATATTTTATGTGTTTGTATGGATTGATGGCTTGACTGTTTATGCTGTGTCATATTGGTTTGTTGTAATTTATTTTGGATTCTGACACACTGCCACAGATAATGAAGTTGACTACTGACCTTGAGAAAAGCACTGAGCGAAGGCTGAAAGTTGAAGCAGATATGGTACAGACTAAGCAGAATCTTGCTCTTGTATCAGACCAAAAGAACAGTTTGATGAAGACTGCGGAACTCTATGAAGCTGATAAGAGGGAACTGGAACAAGAGGTTTGTGTTTTCCAATTATAGGGTACATACCTTCTGAAAAAATATAATGTACCTTACTCCCCCCAAATGGTACTGACCAACCCATGGCTCATGGAAAATGATTATGTTGTTTAAAGGGAAACAGAGCTGGAAAGAGAATGTATATATTTTTATAGTCTTATCTTGTGGTCCTTGGTACAAAACTTGATATAAAAAGATTTAGAAATTGTTGGTGCAATATTCATGAAGAAAACTTACCTTCAAAAGCTTACTTTCTGTGTGGGTGAAGCTCTTCACGGTGCCACAAGGGGGACATCTATAGCTAAAAATTCAATGAAAGTGATTTATTTCAATAAACTTCCAACATTTCCTGAATTGGGAGGCTGGATTCTGCCGGTAAATTAAGGAGTGGTAGTAGGCACATAGACATCTAGCGAGGTAGCAACTGCAAAAGAGCTGCAGAGTAGCCAATCTAGAGGTATAAGTGAAGAGGTCCCTTTGGAGAGTGCAAAATTTCTCATAATTTCATAGCCTAGTGACACTGCAGCTTCATCCAGCTCTGATTGCGGTACAGTAAATGAGGATCAGACTTTCTGATTTGTCATGATGAAATCTAGCTCTTTGTAAAATACTTGCTAGCTAGTTTTGGCACTTTTGGTGTGGCGCTGGATATCTAATAGTTAGCTAATAGCTACAGAAAATGAGGATCAAAGATTTTTTTAATTTGTCATGGTAATACTTGCCTGCTAGCTTGCCAGTTTTGGTCTGGAGGTAGGTATTTAATAGCTAGCTAGCTATATAGAAAACTTGTGTAATTATTATTTTTACACTTGATTGTAATATTTATAGCTAATATATTAGCTATAAGGTTTGATTATCAGTACAGTTACTAGCTATAAATGTAACCAAGTGTAAGAAAGAACAATTATACACTTAGCTAGCTACTTGAAACAAAACTGGATGAAGCTGAAGAAGAGTCAATGTAGTTCTGAAGTTATGAGAAATATTGCACTTTCCAAAGGACCTTTTCACTTATTCCTTCGAAGAGCTGGGTCCTCAGGGCTAGGGCTATATTTCTTCTGCAGGCGCTACCTCGCTGGGTATCAATGTGCTGCTGCCACTCTTGGACTTACCGGCAGAATTAGGCCTCCTGATCCAGGAATCGTTGAAGTTTGTAAAAGTTGCATATCACTTAAATAGAGTTCTTGCTGCAGCTGTCCCCATTTGTGACATCATAGAAGAGTTACACCGCCACTAGAAATAAAGTTTTTGGAACTAAGTTTTCTTCCATGAATATTGGACCAAGAATTTCTAAAAAAACCCAACAAACTATACCTGATAACTCATCATGGATAACAAGTTCAGTAAATTAAAAAAAAAATTTTTTTTTTCTTGTTTTTTTTTCCCAGTTCAGTTACCCTTTAATGTTTTGGTGGAAGTTGCGGTGCCTGGTTTGTGGGGTGGGTTGCTGATGATGAAAGATAGCTGAGGACAAGATGTATTAGTCAGTTTTCTCTCCCACCCACCCTTCTCTTCCTCCTCCCCTTCTTTTCCTTCCCCCATTTCTCTTCCTTCCTCCCCCTTCTCTCTCTTTTCTCTTCCCCCTCCCTCTGTTCTCTTCCTTTTTTCTTCTTTCTTTTCCTTCTCTTTTCGTTCTCTTCCTCCCTTTTTTCTTTCCCTCTTGTATATACAGCTCAGTGAAGAACGCAGAGCTCTTTGTAAACGTGAAGAAGAGAAGGAAAAAATCAAGTTCACAATGCAGGGTTTTGTCAGTGCTGAGAAGGAAAAGATAGAAATGCTGACACACAAGATGAAGACCAAAGACATGAAATTAGCTGAGAAAGAAGCCACACTCCGCCAGGTGAAGGAGGTTGTTCTCAATTCTAATACTCCGTGCTCTTCACAGCACTCGATCAGGAATCGTCTCAAGGCAACAACTGATGTCAAGGTTTGTTGTTGCCTGTCAGTTGTAATGTCGTCTTGAATAAAACATCTTTTGCACTATTAAATTATGTGCACTAATTATGCCCACTAGTGTGTACGCCAAATTTAGATATCTATCCAAGTGTTGTCCTAAGTACCATTTTTGGTATTTCTATTCTCACACCCCCAGAAAGATGTGTGGCCAGGTGACCTAAAGTTTTGGGGTTAAAATCTATGTATTTGATATAGATTCTTCGGATGTGCACAAAAAAAAACATACATACACAAAAACTGTTTTTAACCTGACACACCAAAAGGAAGAGGTGTGACAATGTGGGACACACCCCATGATGTTCCTAGAGTCAAGTTGTTAGCCAAACAGATCTGTAGGTCCAAGGGTTAGTCTGCCCGAGGGGTGTGAGTATATCGAAGTATTGAAGACATTCCCCTGGCGACGCTGATTTGAACTAGAGTTTGTGTGTTTAACTTGCAAACTAGTCGCAAGAGGGAGACACACAGATGCCAAACACTATAACTGTAGATAGATAGATAGGTAGATAAGTATGTAATATAAGAGTACTTGACAAAGCCTTGTAGATGAACCAGCTAGCTTCACCATAAAAGGTTTATTGATTGTTCATTGATGTGGGTTTATCAAGTCGAGTATATTCTGTCTTCAACTTGGAATTTTTGATAAGTGACTCAATGAAAAAATAAACATTGGTTATTTGGGCAACTTTCCACTGTTGTTTGAATCTCTTTAAGCTGAAATATCAGGTCAAACATGGTCCACTTTTTCTACACTCACTACTGTACTTTTCTCCTTACACTTCATTGGACTTGAATACAAGATACTTTGTTATAGTTGACATGCATATTGACTCTTTGTTTGTGTTCAGATTCCTGCGATCCTCTCTGATACTAACACCAACAGTACAGCAGCTACAGTCTCTGGTCAACCTCTGCGAGGCAAACAGTCTCACAGAGCTGCTCGCAAACGCTCATTCTCTGAGAATTGGCTAGCACACAAACCCACCAACAACTTGGCAAGTGGAGATATCTTCCGACCAGCACTTAAAAAGAAGAAGATGGTTAGGACTCCCAAATACAAGCACTTTCGTTCCAATGACATCAACAAATACTGCCTGGAGCACCAGGAACAAGATTCAGAGGGTGACATCAAGACATCCCTCTTTAAGGTGAATAAATTCTTCAGTCCGGGGATTCATGCGTGTATAATGCCACAAAATGATGCACAAGGTTGAAGGCTGGTGCACCAGAACATGTGGTGTGTGTGTGTGTGTGTGTGTGTGTGTGTGTGTGTGTGTGTGTGTGTGTGTGTGTGTGTGTGTGTGTGTGTGTGTGTGTGTGTGTGTGTGTGTGTGTGTGTGTGTGTGTGTGTGTGTGTGTATATCTATCCTGAATACATACTTATCATCCTCAGTGCAGATGGCTGAAGGGTTTACTCCATTTTTAAAAGTGTTTTTTTTTTTCCCCTCATCCAGGGAGAGATCTTGAAGACCTTAGGTGGAGGTCACTCTGTCCAATTCACTGATGTGGAACTTCTGAAGCACAGCCACTCCATCGCCAACAATAAAGTTTCTCAAATGAAACTCTTCCAAGATGAGGCACCGAAAATCAAACAGGTACAATCCCGTCGTCTTGTTGAGGCCAAAACCAGCTCCATAACCTCCAGAGCACGGTGTGTGGGCAAGAGAGGCATTGCTGAAGAGGATGGAGCTCATGTCGAGGCCAACACTTCTTCAATGCTTAGTCTTAGTGGTGACGGTGAGACCAGCATGGACGAACAGGACTGGACAGATGTGGAGACCAGGGTGTGTATATATGGCTAGCTTAAACTATGCTAACAACTTCACTGTTCATGTAATTATATATTATTTTGACATGTTGGTTGTCTATAGTCACATGGTGTAGGGCAATGGTTAGATAGAGCCACGCGTGCGTACACACACACACACACACACACACACACACACACACACACACACACACACACACACACACACACACACACACACACACACACACACCTTTACATGCAATGTATAATATCTTCACCATTTCTGTCTATATGCTTATTGTGTATATATGTGTGGGGGAAGGGTGTGTGTGGGGGGGGGGGGGGGGGGGGGAAGGGGGAGAAGAAAGAAAGGTAATCAGCTGTAGTGAGTTGTTCCTGTAGTTATGTCTGTCGTGATTGTGTTTCCTCCCATCCTCCTTCCTTTAGTGTGCTGTGGCAATTGAAGGCAGACGGAATGGTGCACAGCCCGCCCTTGTCCATGTGTCACCAAGGTACATAAACATTGAATGTGACCTTGTTTTGAACTATTGGCATGCAAATTTGAATTTTTAAAAAATTTTTCTTTCTTCTTTTTCATTTTTTTTTTTTTTTTTTGGTGCCATAGAGCATATTTTTTAAAGTGTTTAATCTAGTTGGAATGCAATGAAAAGTGATAATGATTTTAAGGTAAATTTTGGTTACTTTTTCCAGGGGGCAGATTAAGCAAAGGGGCATTTGTATTGTAATCAAATAATATATTTTCAGAATTTAATTTGAAAAGGGAGGGGGAAGAACTTGATAAAATAACGTCAAGACATCCACATACATCTTTGGTTCAGCAGTAGAATGAACGTTTTAGAAGAACTTTTTCAGAGACACACTAGAAATGACATGCAGGCAGACCAGACATGGAAGGGGATCCAAAAAAATTGGTAGCATATGCACGAAAATGGTCTAGACATAGTTATTCCTAAGGTACCCAATAGCCTTTTTTTGGTCAGCTATGATTACACCTCACACTCCAGCAACCCAATATGCAGACACTTTTAATTTCATACCCACTAATAGGAAACTTGCGTGATTATGTCACATACTATCTACCATGCCTACTTATGGTATCAGTGAACATCCAGCACCATAGAAAATGCGTTGGGATTCATGACTGGAAATGATGCTTTTGAGAACTGCAACTGCAAAATAGCTCCTGCTTTTGCCATATTATAGGAATAGAAACTTATGAAATTTCTAGCATGTTGATACCTAATCTTAGATTATTCCAAGCTATGGTTGGAAAAAATTGTGCGTAAAAGTGACAGAAAGGTTAGTTAAGAATTGGCCAGCAAGTTCGCTGCTAGTTCTCAGGACTCAAAGGTAGATGGCAGTAGCAGTCAGCATGAGAAGTTGCTAGGGTTAATATTGGCCAAGAAGAAGCTGCAATACTCCTTAGAACCCTGTCAGGTGGCGCCTCTGACAATCCAGAAATTCTTGGAAATGAAGGACTGCCTAACAAAGTGTTTAGAGAAGAATTGGCAGCTATTTCTGCGCAACATTGTCTCCAGCAACTGTGTGACACTCACTGCTACTGTGCCAACCAATGACTTCCTAGAACTAGTGGGCAGGTTTATCTATAACCACAGCTCTGAATATTTTGGAATTTGCTACAAGCACACTTAAAATTTTATAAAGTTTCTATTCCTGTAGTATGGTGAAAGCAAGAGCAATTTTTTAATTGCAGTTCTTATAAACATCATTGCAGGTCATGAATGCTAATACATTTTTTATGGTGCTGGAAGTTCACTGGTACCATAAGGCGTGGCAGGTTGCGTGATGTAATCTTGCAAGTCCCCAATGGAAAATATTGATTTTGCTTTGGTTTAACTTCTTTTTTCTTTTTTCTTTTTGTTTATGGTCCCAGGGTCATTTGAGTAATTAACATCACAAGTTCTCTGCATTGATTGATATGATAATTGGTTCATAATGTGACAATATATATATTTTTAATCAGTGCAATACTATACAGACATTGTCCAGATGCTATGAATGACTCATGAGTCCACACACACACACACACACACACACACACACACACACACACACACACACACACACACACACACACACACACACACACACACACACACACACACACACACACACACACACACACACACAATTAGTATCTTTTTACCCCCTTCCCTGCCACACATTTATAGTCGACGTTAAACTTCAAGATCCTCACTGTCAAGAACTGTGTAATAATAACTACAAACTCATGTATGTGTACATATGTATCTTATTCTAATGCTGTTATGACAAACTTTCGTAGTCATGCTACAGGGTATGTTTGCTATAGCTGATTCCCAAAGTTTGATTATAGTTATGTAAATAATTTTAAAAAAAGCTTCTGATTCATTTTTGGCACTAATTGAGTGGAATGGGTGAATATTTCATTGCGCTTCAGGAAGTGCATGATTCCCATTACCACTCACACACTGTCTGTGCAGTTGACTGCAATCATGATTGTATACATAGTTATGGACTGGCACAAAGTGAGAATAATTAAAATGCTGCATTGCCAGTTCCTTGCACTTCTGAAAGTTTTTGAATGGTTTGTATAGAAAATTGCCCAGGAAACATGAAAGGGGGGAAGGGGTGAATGTGACAAAGTCTCACTGGTGTGTAAATGTGCTAGAAGGGGGTGGGTGTTGTGTGTGGCATTTCATATAGGAACATTTGAAGAGAAACAGATGCCCTGAGATCAATTCAGAGGTTATTAAGGAAGTATACCTAGCCTGATTTTCCTCTTCTTATTTGGGCTGTGAGATTAGGAGATCTCAAAGTTCCATGTAGCATAATACTATAATGTAGAACAAAACTTGACATGAAGGTTTGAAGACAGGAAATTGGTGTGTACAAGAAGTTTGTCAAATGATTTTGAGGGTGTTGACTGACAGTTGAGAGGTTAACAGACCAATCCTCCCAAGAACTCAATTTTTACTTCTAAATCAAGGTAAGAGATGAAAGAATTAAATCTCTTGAGGAGTACTGGGGGGTTGGACTGCCATTCTATTCATGAACTGGAAGGAGGCAGAGGAACTGAATCACATTCACAAGTGCATCTATCCTGTCAATTGGATGTGGAAGCTGATAAACCTTGAAGAGAAGGATCCATTATAAGCCAGCTTTGAAATATTGGAGAGCAAAGATTTCTAAGTGTGAAGGTGATAAAGCTCTGATGTGCTCAACTGAACACAAGCAAAAGTGCAAAATACTACTGACAAATTAATGTGAGCTGTGGTGAGACTATCCAATAATCCTCCAAATGCATGTACACCTCAGAAAATTTCTGAGGTAGAGTTTATAAAAGCTCTCTGAGCTTGTGTAGAAGTCTTTCTAGTCTAGGGATTCATAAAGCAGCCTATTTTTTTTCCTTCTTTTCTTTTTCTTTTTTACTGTTTTAAAGCATCATGGAGGTGAGCAGTAAACACTAAAGAACAACTCAATGAAGATTTCTTTCTTTTTTTTTTAAAGAAAGCTAATGCTGAGAGTATCTATTCTGCTTTAGTGGAGTGCTGCAGGAGAAAAAACCTTCAGTTGGGAAAGATTATAGGGAGTGGCTACTTTCTCGGTTGACATTGCAGAATTTCAAAGGTTGAAAGTGCTTAACTTCCATTCAGTTTGTTTACTGTCCCTGACATGTAGCATGCATGTCTACATAGCTCCATGTTACCATGATGTTACTCTAATAACATGAAGTTATTCCATTATCCCTAAAACTGTGCTAAGTGATTAAAGGAGATTCAAAAGTACTAAATCTTCCAGAGCCCAAGATTGTGATGCACAGTTTTAGTATCAAAGCAGTAAATGCCCTCAACAGGTAAAAAGTTCTTGTTCTAGAAAATATTTATTATTGTAAGGCTAAGTGTACCATTCGAACAGCAGCTGTAATACCTTGTTGGGAATGTGTAATTCAATTACAATTACTATTTAAAAAAAATTAATTGGCTGCCAGACAGAAATGTGTACACACACAGGGTGAAAACAAAACAAACTTTTGCTCTGTGGCTTGTAAATATAGCATGAACCAGAATATCTTGCACTGTAAAACCCTTTCTATTCCTCCACAATATCAGAAATGTACCTACTGGACATCATTCTTCCTCAAGTGGCAAAGTATAGGGGTGTCTTATGGACCAAGCACCCAGACCTTTCTCTTATTTCTAGTCTACTGGATGCTACACTTGTTCATGTGATGATACTATAAATCCTTCAGGACATTGGGTGTTACAGCTACAAGATACAAGAGAAGAGTTCAAAGCAGAAACATGTATTGAAGTGACTCACTCAGACATAGGTATATATGCTCTATTCAAGGGAGAGTGGGTAAACCATTTAGCGGTCTAAAAAAACAAAAACAGACAACCAAAAAAATAATGGGTTGGTTAGAAGTCCTCCTTAAAAATGCAACATCCTTCAGTAATTTTGACCCAGAGAAAGTTCCCAGCCACTCTATGTGTGGGCTACATCCATATGGAGCCAGTTCAATTCAAACTCTCACTGGATAGTTCAGGGAGAGATTTAACAGATAAACTTGGAAGAAATTAAACTGGTAAAGGAAGACATTTTCTCTTGCCTTCAGCTGAGAGGAAAACACAGCTTCAAGCAGCCAAGACATATCCATTCAACTGAAGGAATTACTCACCACTTTAACAGTATTCCCCAATTCATACAATTAACAACCATATTGTGTCTATTCTCATTCTACAGCATCAGAGAAAATAAGTTCCTCAGATATAAGAATAATAAAGAATCCCATTCCTAACTACTAAAGGTGGGGAAGGTACCCACAACTCATCGATTTTTCATGTCTACTATGTACCCTGACTTTGTTGTCATTCACTTTCTATCCTTAATTACATTGCCAAATGAAAGCAGAGTGTCCTACGGAACGAAACAACTCGTCACCCACAAAAACACTAACCACAACTTGTAACACCCCTGTGAGATCATTCCCAACTGCAGAGGCCTTTGGCGAGTAAGAGATTATCTAGGTGTTTTGGTTAGCCACAAAACACTTCCAAAAATGTTATAAATTTCTACATATCCACACTCAAAGTGGATTGTCCTTGAGAACACCTGGAAAAACTCAACCACTTTCTGAACTCTATTTACACTTTTACTGAAATTAGGCTATCCAATTAAATGAAAATTTGTCATTAAATCTCCCAAAAAAGTAATTGATAGTGATTGCAAGAAATGAAGTGGTTGTCTTGTGGAGAAGGAAAGGATTAGTTTGCAGTATAATTTTTATTAAACTACTTATATAGTCATATATATATATATATACATATGCATACTTTCAGCCACACCCCCTCAATGAAAACTTTCACGCTACCCACTATCACACAGTGTTATTGTATCAACTTTATCCATGATCATATGCACAACATGAATCTGTCACAAAATAGAAGATTAAAGTTACTATTAAAATTTGATCCAATTAAATGCATTGCCAGTTTTCCTTAGCCGGAGCTTGGTTCTCTGCCTTGTCAAGTTCTTGCTCTGCTATGGCAATGTCCTGGTGAATAGCTGTAATCAGCTCATCTGCAGTGGTTGTAATAGTTGTGAAAAGGATGATAAAGTAATTACAAGTCATGTGAGCAAGGTTGTTTTGTCTTGGGCTGTTTTGGACTTCATATAAATTCTTATTATGTTCTTGCTATTTGAAAAACCAATTGCCAAGGGCAATCACGGGTTGTTGTCACAAGTTGTTTACCATAACTAATTTACCACATACACACCCAAAATAGCAAATAAACAATGGATCTGTTCAAACTGACACATGCAGAAGACAAACTTGCTCCTCAGGTGACCCTTTTCCAAGTATTTTCATACACAAGTTATCTAAAATAGAATCACCAAATTTCTATTAGTGAACACAACTTTTAACCAAAAAAAAGTACTTAAGGTCAGTTATTCGTCAAAATTTGAGTTCAACACTCCCTTAAATAAATACTTTTGAAGTGAAAATAAATTCAGTTGATAAGGTGATATGAAACTGAACATTACATTGCAAGTAAATTTGATGACAAAAAGGGGTAAGGGTTCAAAATTGGTATGAGTCTGATCACTCTAATATTGGTAAAACAAAAATAATCACATATTTTTGAATTGGTAAACAATAATAATAATACATGTGATAACAACAACTATCAACACAATAATAGTAACAGTAAAAACAACGTTGTTGGATGGATCAGGAAAATGACATGCTCAAAAAGATCAACGTAAGAAATAAAGCATCCACATGATCATATCGGAATGCCCTATTAAAGAATGAAATGTCACAAAACTGCGTTTAAGAAAACCACAAATATGTCACCAATTATTATACTAAATTTATCAGTATACAAACAATTGGTATATATATTTTTAATGGTAAAGTTTCTAGTTACAGTCTTCGTGAGTACCAAATATTATTTCCTTCCATTCATCGATAAATTAATCCAATATAAGTAATAAAACATTGTCTTAGTGACAGACTCCAGTCGTTCACCTCACCTAAGTTGTTGAACTTTAGTTCAGGTCTGATGTAGCCAGCCACACAGACACTTAATCGGGAGCCATAGAAGTCTTCAGAAAACTCGTGCATTATGTGTGTCTCCTACAGTTCCATAAAAGTGCCTTAAGTATGTTGTAAATGTCATAAAATGTGTTTCCGAATGTGTTGTGCTTGTAATAAAATGTGTCTCTATATGTATTATATCTGTAATAAAAGACGTGTCCCTAAATATGTTGTGTTTGTAATTAAATACGTGTCTCTAAATGTGTTGTAGTTGGGTTAAAAGACGTTTATCGAAATGTGTTCATATGTAATAAAAGGTTTCTCTAAATGTGTTGTGCTCACCAGAGGTGTCCTGTGTACACAATGCTTGCATGACTTACACTAACTAATGTTGAATGATATGCACTGGAGTCAAGTGGTATATACTAACATTGTTGCATGGGAGAGAAGTTGGTGTTCTCTGGTGATGAATGGGGTACATGCTTCAAGATGGACACCAATGTTGCCTTGTGTGGTCTACACACTGAGTTGCATGGTGAATGTGGACAAGCATCGCAAGGTGAATCATAAGATGTATTCTGAAAAACACACAGAGCATGCCAAATAGAGAAATAGCATTCTCTAAGAGACTGAATGAATGACTACAGAAGTGAACACAAACCATACCATGCTCTTCTTATCGTTCTGGTAGTGGGGATTCCAGCCAACACTCATGACCATCTTGTATATCGGACCTTCATTCACATATGCCCAGCCAAAGTAGACCCCTAGGTCCAAGGAAGGGGGGAGTCTTTTGACGACCTCCTCGGGAAAATTTGCTGCAGTAAAGGGAGTGGGTGTGGTCATGGTAATGTGCACACACACACCACATTGATCAAATCAGTGTCAATGAAATATCTCCAAAGAGAGAGAGAGACAAGAACAGTTTGGCATGCTGAGTGAGTGTCCCATCCAACTGTTTGTTATAGATGCCTGCCTTTGTTGATAATGCTACTGCGATCTGTTGGTGAGTGTATGTAAGTGGTTGAAGACCACAGTAACTCCTATATATGTGGAATCCTGCCCAATACCCAGGGAACTAACTATACCTGATGCACACACATACAAGTGAAGGAGCTTGTGCATGGTCTAGATCAGGCAGTAGGCAACCGACTAAGTGTGATTCCATTTCAATAAATTCCACTTTATTGAGCACAATATTGAAATAACCATGATATACATAATCCAGCTTATATATAACAGGCAAGTTACTGATTCAAATATTTCCATTCAAAGTTAAGTTAGAAGTTATGCAACCTAAAACTATCCCTGACATTCCACTGATGCAGAGTATATAAGGTCCTGTAGCCATCCTGTATTGTGGCTGCTCCACCTCCAGGTCTGGAAAACCACCAGCACTCAGCAACCCACGAATCCTCTCCATTGTATTAACCATATTCCAGGACATTACAGACCATCAACTTCAATCAAATAAATAAGTTTATAAAATTATGATGTGCTGTGCTCTGCTCCATTTTCCTTTGTGTCCCTCCAACAATGCAGGGGAGGGGACTATCGGGTTATTCTGCCTGTTTTATCATTACAATAATAACGTACAGGCATACTTATGTGAAGGGGAAAGTTTAAATAACAGATTTATTTTAAGCACCCCCATAATTCGAATATTGTGAGAAAAGAAGCTAACGGATATTTACTGTCTGAGATTTATTATATAAAAATTTGTAGACTTATCGATTGGAATTGTTATCTGTGGTTAAGGGCAATGCATGCAGACCCACTCTTGCAAACCACACCTTCCCACATCTACACACCATAGAAACTACAGACACACTTCTTTGCACAAGGCTTACATTGATTTAAATTTAACTTCCTGATAACACTTCATGGAAATGTATTCAAATAGTAGCTTGCAGATGTCATGGGTGGGTGGGGCTTGAGTGCAAGGGTCAACCAAGCACTAGCAAAGGAGAAAAATTAGTACTGGGTGACCACAAAAATTATGACTAAATTCCCATGTATAATTCTAGAGTAACATGTGAATATACTCCAAAAGTTTGGCTGCAGTGACACTGGGAATGTTCAAACACATACTGTACCAGTTACTTTTGCCCACGCATAAACCCTTTTTTTTGTTTTTGGACCCACTCTTTCACCGGCGTTGCATGTCACGCAGTTTGTTTAAATGCAAGTTGGTTCAGCTCTCTAAGAGTTTACAAACCTGTAGGTATGCCCAATTCCTTACTCCCCCTACCAAAACCTTTCACCACCAACCCACTGGCGTAGTAAGGCAATACACGCGAGGACCCTTCCTCCATAACGAGCATAAACTATGACTTCAGGGTCAGCACACTACGCAGTTGTCTTTCCTGACCATTACCAACTGCAGATTAGATCCAATCCCTGACACAACAAGGTTGGGTAAAGGATCAGCACCTTCAGTCAATGATTGGTAAAGGGTCCGCTATTGTACGCAGCAATCGATGCAGCACTATATAGTCAGGTTGTGCGGGTGAATTGAAGTGGGCGTGGCTAGGAGCCGTGGACACTTTTGTCTCCGTCGTGAATTCTGCGTGCTCGGGTTGTATTGAAACTTATTAAAACAAAAAGAGAAGAAAAAAAAAGGAGCGTGACTGGTAGTTGAGTGTGGTAAAAGCTGTGGTTCTATATAGGAATTGGTAAGGGTGATGAAATTGCTCAAGCCCCATTGGGTGGGTCACCAAGGTCAAGCTATCTTCTCTGTTGATATTCATCCTGATGGTTCAAGGTAAATATCCTGTACATATATTATTGTTTAGCCTATATTTTCTAATTAGTGCACATTCTGCAAGTGTTGCAAATTTTTGGTTTACTGCCAACGTGCAGAAAGGTGAGAATATAGTATACTGTATACATCTGTTAGCAGCACAGTATTAAACTTTTTAAAAGTGGATGATGTTTTTATTATAAAAACAGTAAACTTTTTTTTTTCAATCAACTGACTTAAGAGTCCAGAGGAGTAGCAATACTACTCTTGGTCCCAGACCCCTCCCCTTTATTTGCAGCACTGAATGTATTGCATCACCAGCAAGCAAGTAAAGTGGGTCTGGTGACTTGCCTGTGCATTCCGTGTTCCAGCATACCAAAATAATTTAATAATGAGGTTTTCCCAGTACCTGGTGCTACATACTTACACACAAACATAAGACTCTATAAATATGTAGTTCTGGTTAACCAAATGAGTGGATGTGGTATTTATGGTTGCTTTCCATGATGCCTAAGGAACATGGAATGCATGGGCAAGTCACCAGACCCACTTTTATGCGTGCTGGTGATGCTATGTATTCAGTGCTGTGAATAAAGTGATCTGGGACCGAGACTACAGCAATACCAAATGTACTGTGAGGAGGAGAAAAACTCGTTTAAATCTAGAGAAAACCAGAAAATGAAGTGAATTACTGAACCTTAATTATTAACTTGTAATGCTTGACTCATTGTTTTCATTCAAAGGAAAAAAGGAGCAACAGAAACAACAAACCAAAAAGCAACAAACCAAAAACAACAAATAAACTGAAATGAGCGATGAAGTTTCTTTTCTCTCCCTTGTTAACAGAAATTCTTAAAGAAGGGATTTATTTCTTGTCTGGTTAGTGCCTTGGATATTCTCAGACCTCTCAGATATGGATAAACTCGCCATATAACAGTTGACAGCCAACTGCAAATTTTATGTTTTTACTCCTACACGCAGGAATTGGTATACAATGGCTCATCATTGTTTTCATGTCTCCATGTATTTGTGTGTGTATATTTAGTTCTGTCTGGACATAATCACAATCACTTCACAAGGTTGAGCCCATTAGACCTGCTCAGTACTTGCATGTGTAGGTGTTGTAGGCTTTTCCCTTTCCTTTGATTCTTACTCCCCACACCTTTTTTTTACAAGCCTTGTTGTGAAAGCATGTTTTGTTTTTACCTTGTGTGTGTGTGTGTGTGTGTGTGTGTGTTTGCTTGTGTGTGTGCTTGTGTGCGTGCGTGCGTGCTTGTGTGTGTGTGTGCATGTGTCTGTTCGTGCTTGTGTGCGTGCTTGTGTGCGTGTTTGTGTGCGTGTGCGTGCTTGCTTGTGTGCGTGCTTGTGCGTGCTGGCTTGTGTGTGTGCTTTGTGTGTGTGTGTGTGTGTGTGTGTGTGTGTGTGTGTGTGTGTGTGTGTGTGTGTGTGTGTGTGTGTGTGTGTGTGTGTGTGTGTGTGTGTGTGTGTGTGTGTGTGTGTGTGCTTGTGTGCATGCTTGTGTGCGTGCTTGTGTGTGTATGATGCGTGTCTGTGTATACATTTGTGTCTGTTTACCTACTCTCTAAAGTGTTGGGATAGAGAGAACTGCTGGGCCCATGGGATGAAATTTGCCATGGGCGCTTGGTGAGTGTAGGGGTTAAATTTTATATAATTAACTTTTGAATTGCATTAATGTTGCCTTCCTATCATTTTAACCTGCATAGAGAAAGCTTGCTTTGTTTTCATCTTGTGGGTGTGTGTGCACATTTCTTTTTGCCCGTCTCCAATCTCTAATTTCAATTAAAATTAAAGTATAAATAACATTATTAGAATCATAATTGAGTCACGTATTCCGCATTAATTATGTGTGTGTACCATAATAATTGTGTAAGTGGTGCACTTACTTTATAAACTACACTTGTAAAACACTCAATCACTCTAAAATAACATAAGTGAGGTCAGTCAAGAGTGAAGCACACTGAACTCTGTAGAACATCAAAAGTAGGAATATATATGACAGAGTTTGTGTGATTTCATCCTTGGATGGCTTCTAATTTTATCAATATTCAAATCTTTGTTGTGGCGAGCTCAGCATCACTGCACCTGCTCCTGCGACTTGCAATACAACTCTACACATAAAAAAAAAGAAGAGAAAAGAAAAAAAGAACATTTATTGAAACAATACGACTATTGGAAAAATTAAATAATTAGTTTGAAATATAAAAAAAAATTTGTAAGTGATCTATCCTCTTTTTATTATTCCCCTTAATTTTGTTATATTTTATTTATTTATTTAATATTTCCAATAGTCACATTGTTTGACAAATGCATTCTTAAACATGAAGGATCAGGCTATAAGTCAGTTTATCCAACCTTTTTTTGTTGTTATTTGGACACGTATTTGAATACATCTTTCCTCCCTCCCTCTAACCAGCCTCATTGCTTTCTTGTAGAACTAAAGTAACAGTGAACTGTCATATCTATTGGCTACTTCTCTACCATTTATTTCACCATCTCACATTTCACAATTTTCCTCGTTTTTTTTTAATTTTTAGATTTGCCACAGGAGGCCAGGGAAAGGAATCTGGCATGGTGGTAATCTGGAATATGTCACCTGTGCGTCGCCGATCGGTTGAAACAAATGAGAATGTCCCAAGGTATCTTTGTGAACTAACAAACCACTTGAGTTGTGTCAACTGTGTACGGTGGTCCCTGGATGGAAAATGGCTTGCGAGTGGAGCAGATGACGCCATCATAATGATCTGGCAGATACGACACCAAGGAGCAACACCAGGAGGTAGTTCTAGCTTTGGATCAATGGCACATGAGCAGTGGGGGTGTGTC
Organism: Lycopodina hypogea; assembly: GCA_963969325.1. Lineage (NCBI taxonomy): Eukaryota > Metazoa > Porifera > Demospongiae > Poecilosclerida > Cladorhizidae > Lycopodina > Lycopodina hypogea. The sequence goes on along the minus strand of OZ017783.1, from coordinate 4,010,301 downwards.
CACATGCTGCGAGGTCACGGCAGCAACATCCTGGACTTGTCGTGGTCTCCAGATCAGAAGTTCCTTGCCTCATGCAGTGTTGACAACTCCATCATTATCTGGAATGCAAAAGAGCTTCCAAAGAAAGTTACTGTGGTATCTGGACACCAGAGTCTGGTAAAAGGTATTACATGGGACCCAGTTTGCAAGTACATGGCTTCCCAGTCTGATGATCGCTCGATTAGGATCTGGCGTGTAAGTGACTGGAAGGAAGTGAAATCAGTGACAGAGCCTTTCAGGAATTGTGGTGGAACAACACATGTTCTACGTCTAAGCTGGTCACCAGATGGTAAATACATTGTGTCTGCTCATGCACTCAACAATGATGGTCCCACAGCTCAGATCATTGAGAGAGGGGCAGAGTGGAAGACTGGAATGGATTTTGTTGGCCATCGCAAGGCTGTTGAAGTTGTTTTGTTCAACCCTCACTTATTTGTGAAGAGCGGTAATAAGGAGAATCATGGTTGTGTTGCTCTTGGTAGTCGTGATCGTTCGCTTTCTGTTTGGCTTACTAACCTCAAAAGGCCTCTCCTGGTCTTGCATGATCTTTTCAAAGATTCAATCATTGATCTCTCTTGGTCTACTGATGGGTATGAGTTGCTGGTTTGTTCAACAGATGGCACTGTGGCATATCTTTCTTTCTCAAAGAAGGAGCTCGGTTTAAGACTCTCGAAGCAGGCATTTGATGATCTTTACATGCAGACCTATGGATTGAAACGAACTGAACTGGAGAACAAGTCCCCAGGAGTGGTGCTCATTGAGAACCCAGAGATGCTAAAGCTCCACTCTTCCTCTGATGTTGATAGATCAGCAAAATTCTCCGCTTCTCTTGCAATCAAAGTGCCAAATGTTGGCGGACCAGATATTGGTAGTAGAACTGTGGCTACTGGATCAACAAGTGCTAAATCTTCCTCATTTGTCACCCAACAGGTGGAAACATGCACAAAGGATGGACGGAGACGCATCACTCCGATCACTCTCAACACAGAACCAAGCTCAATACTTGGGGCACCTCTTCCTTTCACTTCATTTTCTCCGAAGCAAAATAAGGGTGCTGTCTTGGCGATCAGTCCAGATGATGAGGCGTCCAAGAAAGATGGCAGCAGTTCTGAACATAGCACACCAAAATCTGCTACAGTGGAAGTTCAGGAGAGTGATGATGCTATTTTGAATCCTACAAGCTTTGAGCCACTTTCAACCAGTACTGACACCACTGCCAAGCACAGTTCACCATCAAAAAAAGGAGATGTGATAGTCTCAAGGAAGAGAGAGGTGGATGGAGAAACTAATGCCAATGTCACCCTCCCTAAAGCTAAGAAACCCAAGAAGAAGGGGATTTCAACAGCTGTAATGTCATCTTCTATGACTCATGCACAAAAGCCAAGCACTCCACATAAACAATCCTCCCTAGTGCTGAAGCAACCATCCTTCTTTCACTTTCCCCCACCTAAGTTGGAGCCGTGCATCACTATAACCCTCCTAAACATTAAGGGCGATGTAGAAATCCCAACTATTGAGATCAGCAATAAGCCAGGCCTTATGTCAATGTTTTCACTGTTGTATACCAAAGGTTCTGAGACAGTATGGAGGGTGTCATTTTCTTCTCCCTGTCTCAAAGCAACAGCCAACAGTCACATCACTTGTATTGCCTGCCAGGACAAGTCCTTGAGTGTTTATTCGACTCTCACTGGGAGCTTAATGATAGCGAAGCTTTACCAGTTGGAATCTGTTCTTGATCTGAAGGTTGAAGACCATTTTGTTATGCTAATTACTTGCTCAGGACATGTAAGCGTTTGGGACACCAGGAAGATGAAAGTCGTATTGAAGGATTGTTCCTTTCATAACATTCTTCAAGATCCTAAAGTACCACCGCATGAATATCATCTCAGCAAAAATGGCCTACCGGTGTTGAGGATACACTCAAACAGTTTCATCTACAACTTGGATATGGACTGTTGGATGGAGTTAGGGAACACAAGAGAGATATCTGAGATTAAAACGCTTTTTGAACTTCCAAACAAAGACACTTTACCACTTAACTATCTCCAACACAGCCAGACAGTTAATAATGCTAGAAATGATTCAGTTGGTTTAATGTTGCGTGATATTCGCACCAGTTCTTCTACTCCAGCTTGCACATTGGCTTACCTGGAGAGCCAAATCTCTCGTAGCCTCTGTGTCAAATCTCCACTGGAGTACAAACACTGGTGTAAGACTTATGTCCAGTTTCTTGTGAAGGACAACTTTGAGGAAAGACTGCGAGAGTTCTGTAGAAGATTCTCTGCTCCTGCGGGGAAGTATGAGATGATTCTTGGTTTTCACAAGGAAGATTTGTTACGGGAATTTCTTGCTGTGGTGGCAAAGAATCCAAAGTTTCAAAGGCTATACTTGGAACTTAGAGTGGCACTGGATATGAATCCTGTAGCTAGAGACAGTATGTTTACTTGAATTATCACGCATAATTGAAAGAAAATTTCCAAATAATATGTTAATATGTTCATTTGATCCTTATGTAAAATTCCACATAATATGTAAATATATTCACTTGATTCTAATGTAAAATTTCCGAATAATATATTAATATGTTCACTCGATCCTGATGTAAATTTCCAATAATTGTTAGTAAGTTTTATCTTTCATTAAGCAATAGAGTTTCAACTTCCTGAAAGAAAACAGCTGATACTTCATGTCAAGTGATAGTAGTGTCTTGATCAAGGTTCAAATTGTACCTCACAAGTGGAAATGGGTGTTGGAATGTACAAAGTGAAAAGAACAACAATGTTTTATATCTATATTAGCATACTACTGGGTGACGTGCCCAGGCTGTGACATGCCCACAGGAAAAGGTGTGTCCAAGTATGACCCATCCTATATCTATCTGAGACATGCACTTGCATGTCTGTCCATGTATTTGATGACCCATAACAGATTAAAACCATCCTCTATATGTAGGAACTGTCTATTGGTTTCTCTGTGCATAAACTCATCGTGGGAATTTTTAATCCAGTGCACTTGGTGGACTGCCTGTGGTCAAATGCCTGAGTGACACTAGATGGGCTATCTGCTGAGATGCTTCAAAGGCACTCAACTGTGGATATGAAAAATGAGGACAGTTTTGGAGCAATATGTGGAAAACCTTTATAAAACAGCTAGTTCAGCTAAGGCATTGACTATTGTATATAAGCTGAATACCCAGGAAAATTGCATCGTACTGGTGTTCTGGTCTGTCAGTGTTGAAAGATTTCAACAGACAAGCATGAAGCTGCCAGAGCACAAATACGGTCATTGGTCACTTGGTCACTGTATAATCGTGTCACCACTTTAATAAATGCTTTTGAAGAGATTGATGAAAAAGGGAAGGTAAATTATGGTGCCAAAATGAGCCAGTGTGCAGTGAAGGTACCAAAAGAAAGAAATAATGCAGTGTGAAACTCAGATGAAATGATGGCAAATCTAAAGATAATGTTCAGGGAGGGAGAATGGTCACACTGTTCTACCCATGTTCGATCACTTGTTGACAGCACTTCAGAGGAGGCTAGAAGCATATGTTGTAGTTTCTGACTAATTCGGCTTCCTTTCAAAAATGCCCTTGCTAACAAACAGTGACCAACTAAGAGATTCGGAAGAGAAGCTGGAGGAAACCTACCCAGAAGTCTTCAGTAACAACTTCCCTGAGGAAATTATTCACTTCCAAGAGTCAATAAATGAACCTGAATGTAATGTTTGGTTTAGACCAAAAGATGAAATCTAAGTTATCTTTATTGCATTGAAAGTACTTTAAACCGGTTTTCCCAAAGAATTAAATTTTTTAAAATTATCGATTCCTTTACTAGGAATCAGTTTATTTAGCAAATTTGGTGTCTGACTATGAAAAATTTTTCTCTGATATCTCTTCTGAGATAAATGGCTGTATTTGGCAAACAATTGGTGGGGATAGTAAGATAAATCACCAAATATGTTAATTGTATTGGAGCCACTGCATTGAAATCATAGCATTCTTAAGGAGTCAGGGTGGCATGCTCTATTGGCAGCTTTGTGATATCTTTTCTTAAAGAAAAGGTGAGAAAAAAGTGAAAGTAAGTAGCCCAGCTGTGGAGAATCTGTACTCCTTTTCAATGAACTACAAATATTTAAGGAGTAATTTGTAGCTTTCAGTGATCAAAATAGTTTAATGAAAACCTATTAAAAAAAAAAATTAGTGGAACTTTGCACTTTATTTGGAATCTGCTGGCACCACTGTGGCCTAGTGTGGCAGCTCTGTGCATCAGAAAAGAATGGGAAAGTTATAAGGTAAGTAGAGTAATAGCAAGAGCCTTATATTCTTTTGTAATGAGTTACAAACATTTTATGTGGAGTCAGTTTTCAGCCTCCACTGGTTAAAAAAGATTTTTAAAAATGCAAAATTTCTCCCCCTTTTTTCAGGTCTAGTGCATTCTTGAGAACTTTGAACAGAGCTCCTAATTTTCAAAGGATTATTTCAGAGGAAGAGAACTAGTTATCAAACCGATAAAGTTATGAGATATATTCTGATACTGTGGGAGGGGGTGTCAAAGGAATTGGGTAAGTAGCTTTTGGATCTTTGAAGGACTTGCCATCCACTCCTTCCTTAAGGTTGACTGATTTGCCAAGGCTGACAGAAAGATGAGACTTACTGAAAGGCTGAATGAGGAGACACTTGAAGAAACTGGGAGAGGCTACAATCCAAGAACTTGACAAAAATGAAATAGAACAAGGGCTCTCATTCCAATGATGAAATTTGGGGGGGGGGGGGGGGGGGGGGTGGCAAAGTATTGGATATGCAATGTTCCCAGGGGCTTAGCCAGGATTTTGAAAAAGGTGGTTCAAAAATTTCCAGCGTTGTTTTGTATATCTCTCCCTCTCTCAAGCACTGGTAGTTCAAGTAGTAAGACTCATTATAATTTTTTTTCTTTTTTTGGTTATTGTTTTCTTAACCTTTATTAGGACAGGAAATACTCTACTTGCTTTCTATTTTCTTGGTTTTATGTACTGGCTATTTCCATAGGCTCTTTCTCTGACCCTGCATTTGTAGTGACTAGTTTCGGTCAATGATATGATATTAAAAATACTTTCAAAATCGAAGGAAGGTACTATGGTGTTGTACCTTCTTTAACACTATAGCCCTTACTTTCACGAGTACAACATAGAGTTCTTTTTAAACAAAGAGTATTATTCATCCAACAGCATGAGGTAAATATCAAACATGAATATGATTATAAAAGTGACCACAAGAATTATACCAGTAAATGATTAAAGATACCACACATGGCATTCATAAAAGCATCATAAAAATACATGTCACTTGTAGGAAATAGAAGTCATGATCACTCTACCCAGAACCATAAATATGGGGGGGGGGGGGGGGGGGGGGGACGAAGCTGAACACTATTGCATCAGCATGCTTTTCAAGGACCAAAAAAAAGAGAGTTCAGTTGCCAAGCCCAAGGACCCAGAAATGTTTTGGTACTATGAGGTCTTTTGTGTGATTCATGAAGGTGAATATTTAGTGAATTCAAATCCACCTCTTGCCGGAGTGGCAACTTTGGGCAATTCCTGTATTTAGCATAAATCATGGTGCCACCAATGCGAATTCATCCAGCACTAAATTGCCTATATATTCTGATAAATTTAGCTAAAGGAAGGAATTGGGTGTCTACACCTAATTGTTTATATGCAAGGACTTCAATAGAAGAGTCAAAATATATTTTGGATGTTCTTAAGCAAACATAATCATAGTCATTTTTTTGTCTTATAAATTAATTATATAAGCTGGAATGAAAACAATGGTATTATGACATATGATTATTCATAGATTGAACATATGTCTTATAGGTTATATTACTTTAATCATTGCTTTTCAGTAAAAAAAAAAATTTAGAAATTGAAGGTTATGATGGGTTTAGGAAATAGTTGGACATGTACATAGGACATAATAAGTTACTGCCTTATTTTGAAAGAAGGAGCACTTTTAGTATTCACAAGGGTCAGTGAATATATTTGGGCCAACACTCTACTAGTGTGCTTAACCTCATCATCATAGTTCCCTTTCTGATAAATAGCTGTAACCTCTTCACCTTTTTTTTTCATGATTGGTTTGTAGCACTCCTCTGTTGAACCTTAGCAGTGGCAGTACACCGTATAGGATAGTCCTGATGCTAGGTTGCTGCAATTTCCTTGTGTGCAAGCTATCGCTGGAGAGGGGATATCATTGAGTACTTTCTAACTGAATTGAGGTATGTCGAGCTGTGGGTCATTTTCTTTTCCAGATGCTTTGTAGAACATAGTTTGGTGGTGTGCTGTGAGCATATGGAGGAGCAGGTTTGCATCAGTAGGAGGCAAACATTTTACATGGGGTGGTTTATCCATCTTTGTATAAATATTATGTCTATCAAAATTCATGTTTGTGCACTTTGCTTGGCCATACAGTGCAGCAAAAATTTTCTGGCCTGTGTTAAACTAATCTTCATGTGTAACTTTTTTCTTTCCAAAGATGGCGTGTAACTGTGTGAACGTTGTTTCTTGAAGCGTTCTGAGTTCAGTGAGTTTTCCTTTGTATAAGGGATATGACACAGTATCACACTCTGTGACTGCATGCATTCCAAGGAGTTGGAGGCTGTTATAACCCAGAGCAGCTGCAGTGTGGTTGGTGTATAGGATCCTTCCATTCTATTTCTCTATCTGCACTTGGATTGCATTATTCAACTTCCACACCTAGAATACCAGGAGAATGAAGACATCTGTGTCATCACTTAGGATGCAAATAACTGATTTCCTTCTTGCAAAGCTTAAAGTATGTAGCTAACTATCATGATATCTGCCTCATAAACTATATAATCTGCTACATTCTTACACCATTGACACCAAACCTCTCATTACAGACAGCAAATAACTGAGAACAACGAGATTGTGCATATACTAGAATAAATTTGACTAGTGCTGGGATAGAATATGGATTACTATTGGAATGGAAAATTTTCAACTTAATCCTTGTATGAAAGCACATCTAGCCAGATTTTTTTTTGTGCTGCTGGTGTCTCAGGCCAGCTTCTTTATCATGGGGCAGTTAAAATCAAGTTTTACCTAGGATGAAATATTTTATAGAAAGGATTGAGGACACGGATATTATCTCTCCTCTCCAGGTGTAGCTTGCAAGAACAGTGACTAACACAAATATTATAGTTAAAATTCAAAGCACATATTACCAACAGTAGCTGTTATAATGGAAGATTTGCTGGAAAGGATGTGGATACAGATATTCTCTCTCAGGAGTGGTTTGTAAGAACAGTGGCAATTGGAATAGAACCATCTTGGTAAATTTTTTTGCAGCTATCCTCAGGAACTTGAGGGTATGCTCCTGCAGTCTTCTCTTGTGCTTGGACAGCTGGCTCTTTCCAACCTTATCTAGAATTTAGACCACTACTTAAATTCGGTACTTTTTGAGGGTTGCAGAAATTTCCCAATCAGACTTAATTCCTCTCTATTTGTTTCCAAAAAAAATCCCTACTTTTGGTGGAGTCATTACTTCAGGAAACACTGATTTAGCTTCCTTAAATAGGTTGGCTTCCCACCAGTGGAGATGACAATATAACACTATGATATATAATTCAATGATCAATCACCTAATTATAATTATATGTATGTGTGTGTTTGCAAGCTTCCTCCTACTCAGGCAAATTATCTAAATATAACAAATCAACTCAACAAATGACAAATCAACTCAATGAATAACAAATAAACTTGAGTCCTCATCTACAGCTAACAATCTACCAGAGGCCCATTTGCAGCTTCAGTTGCAATAATCAATGCACTTTGTCCAACAAACATTATCTTAGCTATAATTGAAAAGGGCATTAGAAGAGTTTCAAGTTAATTTTTCTGCTTGGCAGTGATTGCATTAATTGGATAAATGACTCCCAAAACAGTGCTTCCACAGCAATTGTGAAAGTGTCCAGTTTTCTTGTTTCTATTATTGATTTTCTAATGGCTCCAGCCAAAGATACTGCTCATGATTGTATATGTTTTTTTTTTTCAAATTATTTCCAAATTCCTGGATTGATTTGTGTATAGGGAGGGAAATTTTCCTCACTGATACCCCTGTGCATTCATTCATGGGAGAGGTCACTGTCCACACTCCCCCCCCCCCCTCCCCCTCCCCACTTAACTCCACTTCCAATGGTTCTATTTGTAGTTTGTTTTTTTTTTGTTTTTTTTTTTTAGTAGTAGCATTGCCTGTGGTGAAATGAGGCTAGGGCTAGCCCTAGCCCACAACCCAGAGTTTCTTCAACCCCATCCTTTCAATGAAAAAGCCTACTTGATGAAGTGTGGAAGGGTAGAAAGAAAGAGAGGGATAGAGAGATGGAGAAAGGAGAGGGGAGGGTGGGTGGGTGGGAAGAAAAAACACTAGCTGCAGCTTTTCTGAAGCTGAGCACCAAAGTTATGAAAAATGATATAATTATCAGATACAGCACATGTCTTTTATTGTTCTGCTTCCTGTGTTTAACTGGTTTTGTTCCTAATGTTGGATACCTGATTCTGAGGTTATACTGTAATTAAATTCACCAATAACTAAGCCCTAGCCCTAGCCCTACATAGCCATTGGTAGACCTTTAGCTTAAAGTTCAGATAGGTGAAAGTCTTTCCTTCTTAACTAATTTTTTTTACTATTAATTCCTTTTGGTGCATTTTTATCAGCCATTTTAAAAACAGAGAACTTGGGTGGATATGCTGTTGATCTTTTAAATGTTTCACAAACACAATTTGCTAAAAAAGGCTTTGTTTTCCTCTAACGTTTTAGTTGGAGATACTAAAGAAATTCTAATGCCTTCTGCACCCATAGAATCACATAGGGAGCATAATGTAGTTTATTAGCTGTCCCACTACCTTCAGTTTAAAGGATTTTTTTGACAATTTTGCAGGCACGCAAGCAGGCAGGCAAGCAAGTAAGTAGGCTGGGAGTTAGTGAAAAAAAATTGGAATCAGGCCCCTAAGCCATAAGTATCAAAGAAATTGTGTGGGCATGTCTGAGTGTTCTCTATTTAATCTACCTAACTATTTTGAAATGATAATTTTTTTCACACTTGACTCTTATCAGATGCTGCATTCTTCTACCTAGGCCTTGGTGTTCTCAGATTCAGAGTACTCTACCACAGTTTAGAGTCGTAGTCACCATGTCAAGAAACTGGATTTCATCCACAATAGTGTCTTGCAAAATGTCCCTGTTGTTAATGTATTAGCCACAGCAGTAAACCAGCTGCCCATCCTTGATGGTATCGCCCCAGCCTCCATAAGTAGAGAAGCTGTCATGCTGGCACTGTCCAGAAGGGCACAAAAAAGTGAATCACATCACCTCTAAAGACTGTCACAGAGAGGCCACAATGTGCTGGCATAGAATTCCGCTGTCCCTTGCCACATATATATGGGTTTGTGGGCCTACTTCCATTCTTTTTTTTGGAAAAATGGACCATTATTGGCTTTAACTTTACAGAAAGTGGTGTGGCCAAATAGGCTTGCTCATGATATTTCCCTTGTGAAACTGATTCTAAATATATATGGGTCTAGCATTCTAACTTTAACCATTCAGGTGTGAATCGCAGACACAAGACTGACAGACTATTCGCATTTTATAGAATACTAGCATCATATACCCGGTGTTGGCCGGTCAATGTCAACTTGAAGTATTATAGAAACCAATCTAATTTCACCTATCTGGCCCTTTAATTTGCTTTTGGTAGCCAAAACTACATCCTGTAGGTGTGGCTAATAGCAAACCATGCACGTTGCCATGCCCGTATGTAGTTAATAATGCTCACCCAGTTACTTGGACTCCATATGCTCAGTTTCAGCATGATTAGGACAGGCATAATGATGTCCTATATGTGTGGCAATGACCAAACCACAACCATTGACAAATGCACGTATGATTAGCAATGTTCATCCAGTTGCTTAGAAGTCTCATTACAAATTTTATTATGTTTGGTTGTTTGATTAGGTTTTAATAGCCAAAATAACTTCCAATAGGTGTGGCTATGGCCAAACCATACCCACATTTGGTTAATAATGCTTTCCTGGATCTTGGAGACCACACGCAAATTTGTTTGCCTCATTGGTGTTTGATTAACATTTTCAGCCAAAATAACAACCTGTTGGTATGGCTATAGCCAAAACACCTCCCTACAATACCCACATTTGTTAAATAACACTCATCTGGGTTCTTGGAGAGTACATGATGAATTTCGGCCTTTCTAACCTAGGTGTTTAGCAATGATGCTTAGAAACACATTCTTATGAACCAAAATATATATTGAAGCATGTTAGTAGATCATACTCCTTTGGTCGAAGCATTTTTAAAAAATTTTTTTGGTACTTTTTTGCTTTAAACACCAATGGGAATGGGTGTAACCAAGAGGGATTCTGCCCATGTTACTCCCAAACCCAAAGTCAAGTTGTATATGCATACCATGTATTAAGTCTGTTCCTCCAAGAGTTTTTCTGGCCAAAGTATAATTTTTGGCCTTTTTTTTTTGGGCCTGACATAAAAAAAAAAGTGGCTGTGGTCATATACATGTAATTAAAACATTCCCCCAAATTATATTGATTCCAAATACATATGGGCTCATGGGTCTAACTTCCTAGGTTCAAGTGTTTTTGTTGAAATCCCATTTTTGGCATTTTTAGCCTTACATGAGTAAAGGAAGAGGTGTGGCCAAGTGGGACCCAGCCCATGTTATTACCCCAGAGTGAAGTTGTATATGCATACCTAGTTTTAGATGTGTAGCCCCAAGGGTTTTTCTGGCCAAATACCACACTTGACTATTTCTTGTTGCCATGGTAACAAATATCCAAAAAAGTTTTGGCTACTGTTTTAAGTGGTTTGGTCAAAACCTATCATCATGCCAAGTTTCAGAGAAATCCACCCACAGGTTTGGTCAGAATGATGTTACAAACATGCATACAAACAGACAGACAGAGAGATAGACAGAGAGACAGACAGAGAGACAGACAGACAGAGACAGATAAATAGACAAACACACAGAAAGATATACACACAGAAAGATATACACACATCTCCTTTTATATATATAGGAGGTGTATGTACATATTATTGTTATTATCAGATGTTTAGTTAGGTGATTCATGAGACACTGTTCCATGGGAAAGTTTTAGCAAATAGGATCATTTCCCTGGACGCCTATCTCTAGTAATATATATTTTTTCTAATTAATGTGTATTATAAATTTTATAGCTTCATATATCGGATGTATCAAGAATCAGGTTACACTATTATTTATTTAACTTAACAGTATATGGTTCACATACTAGCTGTTCACACATAGATCCTGTTATATTACTTAGGAGCTCAGGTAGAGATCTTTCCATAACGTGGGATCTGTCCAGACATTCGTGTCACTCGTCGAGGTGGAGAAGTCAGGGAAACCGGCTTTTCCCTGCAACAAAACAAGTTCAGGATAAACTTTATTAATTTATAACTAACAATCATAGTTTTACATATTACACCACAACCATATATATGAATATTGCCATTTATAAGTTCGTCAGAGTTGATAATTATATAAAGAGTGTGGTAAAGTTCTGTATGTCATGTTATACTGAAAAGAGTCACATAGCAAGCACACTATTTCATATTAACTTACTATTCCTTGCCTAAATAATAGTTTAAAAGTTCATTTTCCAGATGATAATTTATTTTGGTTTTATTAATATATTTATGAGTGTGTATGCGTGTGGTGCATGCTTATGTGCATGTGTGTGTGTGTGTGTGTGTGTGTGTGTGTGTGTGTGTGTGTGTGTGTGTGTGTGTGTGTGTGTGTGTGTGTGTGTGTGTGTGTGTGTGTGTGTGTGTGTGTGTGTGTGTGTGTGTGTGTGTGTGTGTGTGTGTGTGTGTGTGTGTGTGTGTGTGTGTGTGTGTGTGTGTGTGTGTGTGTGTGTGTGTGTGTGTGTGTGTGTGTGTGTGTGTGTGTGTGTGTGTGTGTGTGTGTGTAGGTGCTTTAGGGGTGGTGGTGGCTAGTGAATCTTATAAAGTTTCACTAGCTTAATGGCCTCACAGTATGTAGCCTTGGAGCACAATACTATTGGTGATAACTTTTAATCTGAAAACAGTGATAGGACAAGCACCTCTCAAGCACTGCTGTCTGTACTGGCACTGGGTGGTGTTAGTAATTTATGCTGCACTATTTAAATCTTCACATACACATTTATTCCATGACATAAAGAAAATAGAACACATATTAGTAACACTCATGCAGTCAAGTTTTTCTTTTGAGGAATGAAAAATGAGATAATCTAGGTGCCAAAGAGTATAAAGAAGACATTATGGTAAGCATGATGTTACAGTAGATATGACACTAGGGAAATAGTGGAAATCAGAAAGATGAAGAGAGGAAATGACATCATAAATCAGAAGAGAGTTATCAAACGTCATCTGATTACTTACTAAATCAACTGGCTGGGTAGATGGATATTATCATGTTATACCAATTGATATCTGTCGTTTCTCAATTATGATAGCCCTGTCCAGTTTCTAAACTAAGGCATCATGACGATCTAAATATTGAGCCAGAAAACACCCAATACACCTGCAACAAGTATTTACCTTGGCGTCTGAAGATTGGAAAGTAAAAAAGAATATATTTGCATAATATTCATAACTGATTGTACGCCCTTTACTAAAATTGTATTGAGCTAGTGTAAATAAACAACATCAACACATCATTCCAAGATAGTTCTTTTCCTGGTGAATATCAAGAGCTAGTGCTGAAGCTATGAAAGTGACTACTTACCTTAACATCTTAACACTGGACAGTTGCTCCTTAGTCAATCTGGGCAGCATGATTTGGAAGGGTCTCATATCTTCTTTTCCCAATCCATTGCATTGGAATGGCTTTTTTACACCACCCTTAGTCCTTTGGAGTAAAGGGAATACAGCAATACTAGGTTAAATGAGTGAGAGAAACCAAAAGAGATGTACATGTGAGTAGTAAGAAAACAGAATGTAGGGGAGACATTGAAGCCACACCTATATATAAAAGTCAAGCCTAAAACTTATACAAATAGCTTAATGTTCTTAATATATTCTCCTATAGAGGTTTCTCTGCCATCCCTATTCACAGTTTGTAATAAAGTATACTTAGTCAAGCATGAAACATGACGCAAACTTAACATGATGCATTTAAAAAATGGAATAAAATTATTAGAGGCTTCAATTATTACCTGGCTGTTGGTCCATTCACAGTTTCAACCCCTTTTCCACCTGTTCTCTCCACGACTTCCTTCTTAGTTCCCTCACCAGTTTCTCCTTGTCGTTGTTTCTTTTTATTTCTTATCTTCAAATCTTGAAGTTGAGTTTTACCCTTTGGTGCATCCTATTGCATTGATAGAAAAGAAAGCAATCAATTTTCTATTCTGGATACACAATGCTACCCCTCTCTCTTTAGCAGTGTCCTAAGGTGAGCCAACACTACTAATGATGATGAAAACATAATTATTTTGGAGAGGTGTTTGAAGATGTTTGCACAATGATGATTGAAAATATGATTGATCATGACAATGTTTGATTTTAACTCATAATAGTGTGATATTCTGTAGTTTTACTTAAATGCATAAAAGTTACAGTAATTATATTTTGTAAATGAGATTAAATTGTATATTTTACCATGGCTTGCCAGTATTGGTGTGGCTAGCATCTTGGCCATTCCTTTTTAAAATATTTTATTACCATTATTATTATTATTATTTATATTTATTTTTTTTTCAAGTGGGGAATAGGCATGACCAGTTAACATATGATCCAATCCCAAAAGTGAGACTAAACATGGACACTCAATATATGAACTACCTCCAGTTTGTCACCGTTTTTATGTCATCCAGAATTTTCGTAGCCAAGGAGCCCACTAAAAGCAGGGGCTCACATAACATTTTCCTGGAAGTATTAAATCTTAATATTACGCATATGGTAAATACACCACACATGTCTCCCTCTCTCATTCTACCTTTCCATCTCTCTAATCTTTTTCTCTTGCTTACCTATTAATAATACTATTTCAGGGGTCAACCCCTGACATGCAGAAAATATCCCATGAGATTGAAGAGGACAGTCAGTGCGTGTATATATTTTGTGTATGAATCATGAAGGATGTATTATAGCATGAGTATGTTTGTTTTTATGTGATATTGGAGGTAATAACCAGGTAATTGTGTCACCAAGCAAGGGCAAATTTTTTTGCCTACTGGAACTCTATACTAAATTAGATTTAAGGGAAGTGGTCAGTTTCTTTCTTTTTGTCCACTATACATGACCAACTCATAGCTATTAGAGGGAAGGAAGCACAGTGAGTTATGAACCCCAGAGTTATGAACTGACCTGTCAACCAAACACCAAACTTGGAAAGAAAGTTGGTAAAGTACAAAAAATGTATACCGGTTTTCATTAGGTTAAGGTTACCCTCCATCAGAATGGTAGCTGCTACAATGCTCTAGGCTCCTTTCTCTGAGGAAAACAACCCTGTTAAGGTGTATAGAAAGGGAAAACAGCTTCAGTAAATTCAATTCTGGGTTGTTGGCATGAGAAAAGTAAGGAAAAAATAAAGCTGTAGGTACTTAAAATGAGTTATGAACTTCATGGCTGAAAGAAATGTTGAAACAGCTAAACAGTAGCAGAATACCATGCAGATAAGCATGTTTGCATTCAGTTACTGTATTTAGGATAAGTACTTACCAAAATATTTTTAAAGATCATTGTAATAAATTATAATTATTAAGAGACACGCGATTGGGATATCATTTCAGAGTTATGAATATTTTCAGAGAGGTTCTACTATATAAACCACTATCGTTGATAAAATTAATAAGCTAAATATTATAATATTGTCCACTGCTGATACACTGATACAAGTTATTCTAACAAGCTATGTTGTATTTTTCAAATATATCCTTGAGAGTTAGCCTGTCGAAAGTTTTGTTCAGTATTTGGGGATGAAGGGTCACTGTGCTGCTGTGTAGTGATTTTCAGCCTCCATAATTTTTTTGTCTAAAAGGTGGAACTATGTGTGTGGTTAACATAGGTGTGGTTAACATTGTGTATGTAACAGAAAACAATGTTGAACATTCTGTTTAATTATCTGTTTATTGTAACTGTGTCATTTTTATGAGGCCTGGCTGAGCCTTTAAAAGCTCAGACAGAGCCATTTTGAGAGAAGTTCTGTAATGTGATGCTATGCTCTATCTATGCTATGGTAAAGACTATTTAAAAGTAGTATGAAAAAATGAAATTGCTCTGGTTGTCCTAGTTTTGTCCAGGTGGTCCACAACATATGGTGACATTGGTTATAGGTAAAGCTAAAGACTCCAAAGGCAGCTCGCGCTATTATTTCTATCAATTTTCATTTTGAATATATCGAAAACTTTCAAGTGAATTGGGAGAGATGAGCAGAAGTCTACATTCTTATGAAAAAAGGGCTATAAAACATGTGGAAAACGCTGCAATGCTAGTTAACAGCTTGTTGACGATGGTATCCACCACCAAACTGAGAGTACTCCAACTCCAGCATTACAGCAGAAATGAGTGGAGTATTGAGACCAGTGGTGTTACAGCCAGAGGCCTAATCCATGTCTCAAATAGAGGGCATGACATCCCAGCTTATTTATGTCATGGAGATAGATGAGAGAAAAAGGAAATAAAAGAGAAAGGGAAGAGAGGAACCACCTGGAATTTGAGGTTAGATGGTTAAAGCTTGACAGAGAGTTGCAAAACAAGAAGAAGCAGCACTACAATAAATTGTGTGGGGTTCCTCCACCATCATTGCGCAGAAGATGCCTTAATGCTACTAGATAGCAACAAAGCAGAGAGGCCATATGAACCAATTAAGATGATGAAGTGACTCTGGGATGCCAAGAACTTCCCCATAAGGAAAAGGATATGGAGGCATGATCAACACTCAGTACAGCAAGACAGCTGGAAGTAACATGATGAAGGATGCCCGAAGTACAATTGGATGTCTGGAGGAAACAACAACCACACAGCTCAACCACCCATGGAAGGTTAGTCACTAAGTAATAGAGGTGGTGTAAGTTGCAGATCTTCTGACCGGGGATAGTGTGGCCATTGGTGTATTCTGTTTGCTAACCATACAGAGAGAGTGATCAGACTTGATAAATGTAGTGTGACAACTTTTAACTCCCAGAAGTTGGCCATTACATGATTGAATTTCCTGAGTGCCGGATCAGGTTGAGTGGAATTCACTCTCCTGATCATACTTTACCAGAGGATAAGACTGAAGCCAAGTGAAGGTAACTCTTGTTTATTTTTTAGCTATCTACATAGAGAAAGCTGAAGTAGAGATTGATAATGAATGAAAAGTGGCCATAGTGAAAGCCATGGTTTTAAGGGATAATGCCCCTGAGATTATAATAGGCACAGACCACCCTTTCACTAGGTCCCTTCTTGCAGGAAGAAAGCCTAAAGTTAATAACCCCACACCATATAAGGTCAGGGCCATTACTAGGGCTCAGGGTAAGATCCAGGGGAAGGACCAGTTTGATAACATAGTAACAAATGCTAGGGTTTGGGCAGTGTCAAAACAGGTTAAGTTGGCCTCACCTACTAGCTTTCATTCAGAAGGGCAGGGTAAGGGTAAAACACCTAAGCAGGGTTTACAATTTGTGGTAGCAGGCCAACTAGAATGTTCCATCTGAAATTTTACCCATAATATCTTTCCTCAGATTGATGAGTGTAGAAGTAGTGGGGGTCAATGTTCTGACAAGTAAATCAGATGTAACTGATGATGCAGACACTTATGAGGCAGATGTGGAAGAGGTTAACTCTTTGGTAGGAAAGGTAGAAGCAGACTAAGGAAAGAAGGATCATTTGCTGGCCAGTCTGAAGAAGGAAGACAATAGTCAGGCTGAGATGAGAAGTATTGGTGATGAGCATGTCTATTTTTTATGGTGAAGGAGAATGGGGCCTTGATTTTGCAAGTTTATAATTTTTCAATCTGTCATCACTCAGGAGCATCCACTAGAATGCTGAAGGGCTATCTATGCACGATTGGGACTGAACTGATACAGATAACCTGTCTGGTTACCCCACAGTTGGTAATGGAGGGGGAGATGTTGGGGTCAGTCTCCAATATTTTTTGTCTTATAAGGGTAAACTTTGTGTGTGGGTAACAGAAAACCTGGTGGAAAATTTGTGTGTACGTAACAGAAAACAATGTGACCACTTCTGTTTAATTATTATTTTATTGTAATGGTTATATTTTTGTGAGGCCTGGCTGAGCCTTTTAAAGCTCAACTAGAGATGTTTTGATAGATATTCTGTTATATGATGTTATGCTCTATCTATACTATATTGAAGACTATTGAAAACTAGTAGCAAAAACTTGAATTGCTCAGGTTTGTTTAGTTTGTCTCAGGTGGTTCCCAACAATAAGCATTTGGCATTGATGCAAAATGTATCCACTGGGGAACAGGAATTGAATCTTAACAATGTTCTGGATTACTTTATGGATAGATTAAGTGGGAAAAGGTTCAGGTTATTAGAAAAATATCTAGGAATATATCTTTAACAATACTGTATGTTGCAAGTATTTTGGTATTGCTTTGCTATGCAAGTTGAAGGTTGTCTGACTAGCTAATAGCATGATCTTCGTTATTCCAATAATAACTCCATCCAAATATATAATGTTGCAAGTCTTTCTCTACATGAAGGTTGAATTTGGTTATAACTTACCAAAGGTAGTATAAAATGTATTACTTTAAGATGAGCGTATTTGTTAATGTTTTTCTGCACAATTCCTTGAGCCTCACTGTGATATAGCTGAAGTGATTCAATGGCACTCTATATGTATTATTTTCTTATGTTGGCAAATGTTAGCCTCCAATTTTTAATTGGAAAATTTCATTATCTACATCGTTGGATTATTTTGTTCATGCTTTTTTTATTGTGCTTTTTTATTGTGATCGTAAGTGATCCAGAGTGGTAAATACAATTAGATTAGAAGATACTGTTGGTAAACTAGTGCACATCAGACACAGCAATTTAGCCATGCTGCCGAAAAAAAGTGTTAGGCAGTCCAGTTTTGTGATATGTAACTACAGTGTGGGAGAAAGAATCAAGTAAGAGCTGGATCCCATTTTTTCTGGCAACTAGGTATACATATGATGACCTGTGTTTTCATTCCAGTTGATATTGCATAGTGAAAAGCAAATGGGGAAAGTTTTGGCTACCAAACTTAATTCTTCAAAGACATATAGTTTTGATGAAATGGTTGAAACATATTTTAGATGATTTTGGCTGTTTAGATAATGAGTACTATGAAAAGTTACAAATGAGGAATATTTCAGCTTACTTAGAAATTTGTTCAGTTAGAGTTGAACATTAACTGTTACTTATCAGGAGACAGAAGAAGCCAGGGATAGATTGATAGAAATATCAGAGGGAGAAATATTTAATCAACAGCTTCAACAAATTGCATTGTGCAACCAGGTGTGGATAGAATGTACACTAATTTAGTTTCTCTATGTGTGTGTGGGTGGGGGTGGGGATGAGGGATGGGTGTGTGTGAGTGTACATTAAATAAAATTTGTAGTAACAGTCTGGACTGCTATGAAAAGATACAAAATGAACCATATGCTGTGATGTGGTTCGTGGGAGAGGGAAGGGAAGTAGATGTTGACACTCATATAGCAAATTTCTCAATACTTTTGGTCCAATTTGCAGTTGGGGTTTTAGATACATCATTTACTAAACATGTATATATATGTTGTTCAAGGCAACTTGGGGTATATGTTCCTAGTTTATTAAATAATGCTAAAGGTGAGCCTTAGTAGTTTAGGGAAGGGGGGGGGGGGGTTCTCTTTTGAAATAAAGACAACAACAATAACTGTACCAGGTAAAATGTGAAACTAACCATTAGACCACACATACCTGAATCTCACTTCGGAGTATCCTTCTGTCAGCACCAAACCTGAAGTCACTGCCACAAAATGGGTCTGGTTTCTTCTGCATCTTGAAATAAATTTGCCTTTTGAGTGATGAAAGGAGCTGGGGAGATATATCTCCTAGGGAATCTGTCCGGAGTCACACGGAGATCTCTTTTTCTCGCAATAAGTGTACTTGTATCTTACAATTCCATTGCGCGTGGTCAAGGGTGGTCTTCAAATGGAATCTTGAGTGCGTTCCATTGCCTGTAGCTGAGCATGCCCGTGCTTATATAAACAGGGAGAATATATAATGGGTTTACTATTAAGGTCATACGACTTTTCTGGATGTCTGCTACAACTCAGATATATTCTCTGTGCTGGCCTACCTTTAGTGTGCCGTTGATCATCATTAACTAGGAGCTGCTGGTCTGTACCAACTCATCTCAGAATGGTGATCTGGTTCCACATAACTCATAGGCACCTCTCTTGATCCTCTGCTGAACTGTGGACGTAGAGCTTTCTTAAAATATCTAGCTTAATCATAATTCTGATATCTGGAGTATAGCATTCTTGGAAAAGGTTACTGCTTCTGCACTCATGAAAGTCACAAAGCTAAACCTGTATTATTGATTGCTTTCATTACAGCCAGCATTAATTGAAAAATCAGTCATGTAATATGATGGTTACCACATTGAATTCCGATATCATTAAATTTTTGGAGGCCTCAGATATCTACTCAGTTGTTCCCTTGGTGTTCAATTTGACATTTGATCCAACTGATAAATATGGAAAATGTTTGCCATGATAATAAGAAAAACAAAAATGGTACCTCTCCCAAAATAATCCTAGGAGCTATAAACCTAAAACTTTGCATGTATGCAGGCACAACCTGACTGGAAGTAACATAAACTGGGTTCCACCCGACCACACCTCATTGTCTTCCTGTGTCAGGTTAAAAATGCCAGAAATGAACTTTGGGAATAATACTTGGACTTAGGGAGTTATACCCATGACCCAGTTTCCACGCAACCAGGCTGTACTGTTGGAATGGAAATTTCCCACTAAAGCCTTGTATGAATGCACATTTAGCCTGAATTTTTCTGTGTTGCTGGTGTTGCAATCCAGCTCCTTTATCAAGGGGCAGTTAATGTATAAAGTCAACTCAACAAATAACAAATCAACTCAATGAATAACAAATCAACTTGAGTTATCATCTACAGCTAACAATCTACTATAGGCCCATTTGCAGCTTCGCTTGCAATGATCAATGAACATAGCCCATCATGCATTATCTTAGCCATAAAGAAAAGGGCATTAGAGGAATTTCCAGCTAATTTTTCTGCTTGACAGTGATTGCATTAATTGGATCCAAAACAGTACTTCCACAGCAATTGTGAATGTCTTCAGTTTTCCTGATTACATTTATTGATTTTCTAATGGCTCCAGTGCTAGATAATGCTCATGATGTTGTATGGTTTTTCAAATTATTCCAAATTCCTGGATTGATTTGTGTATAGGGAAGGAAATTTTCCTCACTGATATCCCAAAGCATTCATTTATGGAAGAGGTCCCTGTTTATAGTACCCCCCCCTTCACTTCATTCCTCGGCACTGGTTGTATTTGTTGTTTTTTAGTATTCACATGGCCTGTGGTGAAATGAGGCAGATATTCATCTTCTTAGGCCTCTAGTGTATTTTAACCTCATTTTTGGACAGCCATAAATGGGTGTTGTTACACATATTAACATTGTTATTTTCAACATTTCTCCCTTCATTCTTTTTTTTTTTTAATATATTGTTTTATTTTGAGTCAGTGTAGATGTTACTTTCAATATTTTTCATACATGTACTTTTATTAGCATTTATTATTTATTCTGAAGGAGTATAGTTGCACATTCTTAAGGTCAGTACTTTTGATATCTTTCATTAATTAAAAAATAAATGATATTTTATTTTGAATGAGTGTAGTTACACATCCTTAACATTGTTCCTTTCAATACCTCCATCCTTTCTATTTTTTATATTTATTTATAATTCAATCTTTTATAAATATAATTAATTGTATAGAATTTATTTATTGGTGTTTTATGATATAGTATTATTCTGGTCAACAATTCAATTTTTCTGACATATTATGCTAACCTTATATATATTTTTTTATTGATTTACACATGTCCACAAGGCAGAATTGTAGCTGCAGCCGTTTTCTTCAACTCCTCCCTTTCAGCAAAAAATCCTACTTGATGAAGTGTGGAAGGGTAGAGGGAAAGAGAGGGATAGAGAAATGGAGAAAGGAGATGGGGGTTGGGTGGGAAGAAAGAACACAAAAGCAGCGGCTTTTCTGAAGCTGATCACCAAAGTTTTGAAAATGATATAATTGTCAGATGCAGCAAAGATCTTTTGTTGTTCTGCTCTCTGTGTTTAACTGGTCTTGTTCCTAATCTTGGATACCTGACCCTGAGGTTATACCATACTTCACTTCACAAATATGAAAATAAAATGACTATAGATATATAGCCATTGGTGGAACTTTAGCTTGAAGTTCATATAGGTGAAAATCTTTCATTTTTAATTAATTTTTTACTATTAATTCCTTTTGGTGTGTTTTTATCAGCCATTTTAAAAACAGGGAACTTGGGTGGATACACTGTTGACCTTTTAAATACTTCACAAACACAATTTGCTAAAAGAAAGGGCTTTAGTTTTCATCTAATCTTTTAGTTGGAGATATTAAGAAATTCTAATGCCTTCTGCAGCCCTATAACCATGTAGGAGCAAAATGAAGTTTTATTTGCTGTCCCACGAACTTCAGCTTAAATTTTTTTTGACAACTATGCAGGCACCCAGACAAGTAGGTAGGTTGGGAGTTAGTGAAAATAATAGATTGGATTCAAGTCCCCAATCCATAAGTAACAAAGAAATGGGGTGGGCATGTCTGAGTATTTTCTATTTAACCTGCCTAACCATTGTGAAATGAATTTTTTTCCTTCACACTTATGCCTCATCAGATGTTGTGTTCTTCTATCCAGGCCTTGGTGTTCTCAGTTTCAGAGTACTGTGCCCCAGTTTGGAGTCATAGTCACCATGTCAAAAAACTGGATTTCATCCACAATAGTGTCCTGCAAATTATCCCTGTTAATGTATTAGCCACCCCAGTAAACCGGCTGCCCATCCTCACTGGTATCACCCCAGCCTCCGTCATAAGAGAAGCTGCCATGCTGGCACTCTCCAGAAAGGCACAAAAGAGTGAATGACATCTCCTCTAAAGACTGTCACAGAGAGGCCACAGTGTGCATGCCTCGAATCCTGCTGTCCCTTACCATATATATGAGTTTGTGGGCCTACATCCATTCCTTTTTCTGAAAAAAAAAGAATCATTATTATTTTTATATTTACAGAAAGTGGTGTGGCCAAATAGGCTTGATTATGCTATTTCCTTGGTGAAACTGATTCTAAATATATATGGGTCTGGCAATCTAACTTTAACCATTCAGGTGTGAATTGCAGACAGACACACAGAGAGACTATTCACATTTTATAGAATACTAGCAGCATATACCCTGTGTTGCCTGGTCAATGTCAATGTAAAGCATTATAGAAACCAATCCAATTTCACCTGTCTGGCCCTTTAATTTGCTTATGGCTGCCAAAACTACTTCTTGTGGGTGTGGTTAATAGCAAAACACACACATTGCCATGCCCATATGTAGTTAATAATGCTTACCCAGTTACTTGGACTCCATATGCTCAATTTCAGCATGATTAGTCCATAAATGAGTTTTTGACAGGCATAATGATTATGGGTGTGGCAATGACCAAACCAAAACCATTGACAAACTTGTGTGTGATTAGTAATGCTCACCCAGTTGCTTAGAAGTCGCATTACGAATTTCATTATGGTTGGTCGTTTGATTAGGTTTTAATAGCCAAAATAACTTCCAGTAGGTGTGGCTATGGCTAAATCATACCCATATTTGCTTAATAATGCTTTCCTGGGTCTTGGAGACTGCACACAAATTTATTTGCCTCATTGGTGTTTGATTAACATTTTCAGCCAAAATAACAACCTGTTGGTGTGGCTATAGCCAAGACACCACCCTACAATACCCACATTTGTTAGATAACACTCACCCGGGTTCTTGGAGAGTATATGATGAATTTTGGCCTTTTTAACCCAGGTGTTTAGCAGTGATGCTTAGAAACACATTCTTACAAACCAAATGTATGTTAAAGGGTGTTAGTAGATCTAATTGTTTTGGTCGAAGCATTTTTCAGAATTGTTTTTGTTTTACTTTTTGGCTTTACACACCAACGGGAGGAGGTGTAACCAAGAGGGATTCTGCCCATGTTACTCTCAAAGTCAAGTTGTATATGCATACCCTTTATTAAGTCTGTTCCTCCAAGAGTTTGTCTGGCCAAAGTACCATTTTTGGCCTTTTTTTTGGGCCTGACATAAAACAGAAGTGGCTGTGGTCATATACATGTAATTAAAACATTCCCCCAAATTATATTGATTCCAAATACATATGGGCTCATGGGTCTAACTTCCTAGGTTCAAGTTTTTTTGTTGAAATCCCATTTTTGGCATTTTTAGCCTTACACGAGTAAAGGAAGAGGTGTGGCCAAGTGGGACCCAGCCCATGTTATTAGACCCAGAGTGAAGTTGCAATGCATACCTAGTTTTAGATGTGTAGCCCCTAAGCGTTTTTCTGGCCAATACCACACTTGACTATTTCTTGTTGCCATGGTAACAAATATCCGAAAAAGTTTTGGCTACTGTTTTAAGTGGTTTGGTCAAAACCTATCATCATGCCAAGTTTCAGAGAAATCCACCCACAGATTTGGCC
The DNA here is from genome assembly GCA_963969325.1 of Lycopodina hypogea. NCBI lineage: Eukaryota > Metazoa > Porifera > Demospongiae > Poecilosclerida > Cladorhizidae > Lycopodina > Lycopodina hypogea. Next base: position 3,986,462 of record OZ017783.1, on the reverse strand, counting down.
GGAATGATGTTACAAACATACATGCAGACAGACAGACAGACAGACAGACAGACAGACAGACAGACAGACAGACAGACAGACAGACAGACAGACAGACAGACAGACAGACAGACAGACAGACAGACAGGCAGGCAGACAGACAGACAGTCAGGCAGGCAGACAGGCAGACAGACAGACAGACAGAGTGACATACAAACATCTCCTTTTATATATAGAGGGCGTATATGTACATAGTATTGTTATTATCAGACATTTAGTTTGGTGATTCATGAGACACTCTTCCATAGGAAAGTATTAGCAAATAAGTTTATTTCTCTGGTTGCCTATCTCTCTCCCTATATATATTATATATATATATTTTGTCTAATGAATGTTCATTATAAATTTATATAGCTCCATATATCTGTAATATCAAGAATCAGATATACACTATTGTTTACTTAACTTAACAGTATATGGTTCAGATACTAGCTGTTCACACATAGATCCTGTTATATTACTTAGGAGCTCAGGTAGAGATCTTTCCATAACATGGGATCTGTCCAGACCTTCGTGTCACTCGTCGAGGTGGAGAAGTCAGGGGAACCGGCTTTTCCCTGCAACAAAACAAGTTCAGGATAAACTTTATTAATTTATAACTAACAATCATAGTTTTACATATTACACCACAACCATATATATGAATATTGCCATTTATAAGTTTGTCAGAGTTGATAATTATGTAAAGAGTGTGGTAAAGTTTTGTATGCCAGGTTACACTGAAAAAGGTCACATAGCAAGCACACAATTTCATACTAACTTAATTATTCCTTGCCTAAATAATAGTTTAAAATTTCATTTCCTAGATGATATTGTATTATGGTTTTACTAATATATTTATGGAGTGTGTATGGGTGTGTGGTGCATGCTTATGTGCATGCGTGTGTGCATGCGTGTATGTGTTGGTGCTAAAAAATTGGGGTGGGTGTGGCTAGTAAATCTTACAAAATTTTCACTAGCTTAATAGCCTCACAGTATATAACACTGGAGCACAATACTATTGGCGAAAACTTTAAATCTGAAAACACTTCTAAGACAAACGCCTCTCAAGCACTGCTGTCTGTACTAGCCCTAGGAGGTGTTAATACTATGTTTTGCACTATGTAGTTCTTCACACACACATTTATTCCATGACATTATGATAATAGAACACGTATTAGTAACACTACAACAGTCAAGCTTTTCTATTGAGGAATGAAAAGTGTAACAATCTAGGTGCCAAAGGTGCCCAAAGAGTATAAAGAGGACATTATGGTAAGCATGATGTCACAGCAGATATGACACCAGGGAAATAGTTAAAGTCAGAGAAATGAAGAGAGGAAATGACATCATGAGCCAGAACAGAGTTATCCAGCGTCATCTGATTACTTACTAGATCAACTGGATTGGAAGATGGATATTATCATGTTATACCAATTGATACCTCTCCTTTCCCAATTATGATAGCCCTGTCCAGTGTCTAAACTAAGGCATCATGACAGATCTAAATATTGAGCCAGAAAGCCCCTTATACACCTGCAACAACTATTTACGTTGTCATCTGAAGATTGGAAAATAAAAAAGAATACTTTTGCGTAATATCCATAACCGATTGCACGCCCTTTACTAAAATTGTATTGAGCTAGTGTAAATAAACAACATCAACACATCATTCCAAGATAGTTCTTTTCCTGGTGAATATCAGGAGCTAGTGCTGAAGCTAAGAAAGTGACTGCTTACCTTAACATCTTAACACTGGACAGTTGCTCCTTAGTCAATCTGGGCAGCATGATTTGGAAGGGTCTCATATCTTCTTTTCCCAATCCATTGCATTGGAATGGCTTATTTACACCACCCTTAGTCCTTTGGAGTAAAGGGAATACAGCAATACTAGGTTAAATGAGTGAGAGAAACCAAAAGAGATGTACATGTGAGTAGTAAGAAAACAGAATGTAGGGGAGACATTGAAGCCACACCTATATATAAAAGTCAAGTCTAAAACTTATACAAATAGCTTAATGTTCTTAATATATTCTCCTATAGAGGTTTCTCTGCCATCCCTATTCACAGTTTGTAATAAAGTATACTTAGTCAAGCATGAAACATGATGCAAACTTAACATGATGCATTTTAAAAATGGAATAAAATTATTACAGGCTTCCATTATTACCTGGCTGTTGGTCCATTCACAGTTTCAACCCCTTTTCCACCTGTTCTCTCCACGACTTCCTTCTTAGTTCCCTCACCAGTTTCTCCTTGTCGTTGTTTCTTTTTATTTCCTATCTTCAAATCTTGAAGTTGAGTTGTATCCTTTGGTGCATCCTATTGCATTGATAGAAAAGAAAGCAATCAATTTTCTATTCTGGATACACAATGCTACCCCTCTCTCTTTAGCAGTGTCCTAAGGTGAGCCAACACTACTAATGATGATGAAAACATATAAATATTTTGGAGAGGTGTTTGAAGATGATTGTACAATGATAGTTGAAAATATGACATGATCATGACAATGTTTGATTTTAACTCATAATAGTGTGATATTCTGTAGTTTTACTTAAATGCATAAAAGTTACAGTAATTATATTTTGTAAATGAGATTAAATTGTATATTTTACCATGGCTTGCCAGTATTGGTGTGGCTAGCATCTTGGCCATATCTTTTTAAAATATTTTTATTACCATTATTATTATTATTTATATTTATTTTTTTTCAAGTGGGGAATAGGCATGACCAGTTAAAATATGATCCAATCCCAAAAGTGAGACTAAACATGGACACTCAATATATGAACTACCTCCAGTTTGTCACCGTTTTTATGTCATCCAGAATTTTCGTAGCCAAGGAGCCCACTAAAAGCAGGGGCTCACATAACATTTTTCCTGGAAGTATTTAATCTTAATATTATGCATATGGTAAATACACCACACATATCACTCTCTCTCATTCTACCTTTCCATCTCTCTAATCTTTTTCTCTTGCTTACCTACTAATAATACTATTTCAGGGGTCAACCCCTGACATGCAGAAAATATCCCATGAGATTGAAGAGGACAGTCAGTGCATGTATATATTTTGTGTATGAATCATGAAGGATGTATTTTAGCATGAGTATGTTTGTTTTTATGTGATATTGGAGGTAATAACCAGGTGATTGTGTCACCAAGCAAGGGCAGAATTTTCCTACTGGAACTCTATACTAAATTAGATTTAAGGGAAGTGGTCAGTTTCTTTCTTTTTGTCCACTATACGTGACCAAATCATAGCTATTAGAGGGAAGGAAGCACAGTGAGTTATGAACCCCAGAGTTATGAACTGACCTGTCAACCAAACACCAAACTTGGAAAGAAAGTTGGTAAAGTACAAAAATGTATACTGGTTTTCATTAGGTTAAGGTTACCCTCCATCAGAATGGTAGCTGCTACAATGCTCTAGGCTCCTTTCTCTGAGGAAAACAACCCTGTTAAGTTGTATAGGAAGGGAGAACAGCTTCAGTAAATACAATTCTGGGTTGTTGGCATGAGAAAAGTAAGGAAAAAATAAAGCTGTAGGTACTTAAAATGAGTTATGAACTTCATGGCTGAAAGAAATGTTGAAACAGCTAAACAGTAGCAGAATACCATGCAGATAAGCATGTTTGCATTCAGTTACTGTATTTAGGATAAGTACTTACCAAAATATTATTTAAAAATGTTGTTATAAATTATGATTATTAAGAAACACACCATTGGGATATCATTATTTCATAGTTACGAACATGTCTGAGAGGTTCTACTGCATTGACCACTATCGTTGATAAAATTAATACAGTTAAATATTATAATATTCTCCACAACTAATGTAAGTTATTCTGACAAGCTATGTTGTATTTTTCAGATATATACTTGACAGTTAGCCTGTTGAAAGTTCTGTTCAGTATATGAGGATGAAAGGTCACTGTGCTGCTGTGTAGTGATTTTTCAGCCTCCATAATTTTTTGTCTTATATGGCGGAATTGTGTGTGGTTAACATAAAGCAGGATGGATTATTTTTGTGTATGTAACAGAAAAAATGTTGAACATTCTGTTTAATTATCTGTTTATTGTAACTGTGTTGTTTTTATGAGGCCTGACTGAGCCTTCAAAAACTCAGCCAGTGCCTTTTTGAGAGATATTCTGTTATGTGATGCTATGCTCTTTCTATGCTATAGTGAAGATTATTTAAAAGTAGTACCAAAAACTTAAATTGCTCTGGTTGGCCTAGGATGTACAGGTGCTCTGCAACATATGGTGGTATTGATTAAAACTAAAGCTAAAGACGCTCTAGCCAGTTTGCGCTGCTATTACTGTTATTTTTCATTTTGAATATATCGAAACTTTTAAGTGAATTAGGAGGAATGAGCAAAAGTTAACATTCTTATGACACAAGGGCTACACGATATGTGGAAAACACTGCAATGCCAGTTAACAACTTTTTGACATCAGAATCCACCACCAAAGAGAGAGTACTCCAATTCCAGCATTACAGCAGAAATGAGTGGAGTATTGAGACCAGTGGTGTTACGAGAGGCATAATCCATGTCTCAAATAGAGAGCATGACATCCATGCTTATGCATGTCATGGAGATGGATGAAAGAGAGAGGAAATAAAAGAGGAAAGGAAGAGAGAAACCGCCTGAAATTTGAGGTTAGATGGTTAGAACTTGACAGAGAGTTGCATAACAAGAAGTCCAAGCAGTCAAATTGTCAATGCTCTCAGTGCTGAAGAAGAAGCTAACTACACCAGAAGCAGCACTACAATAAATTTTGTGGGGTTCCTCCACCATCATTGCGCAGAAGATGCCTTAATGCTACTAGATAGCAAGAAAACAGAGAGGTCATATGAACCAATTATGATGATGAAGTGGCTCTGGGATGCCAAGAACTTCTCCATAAGGAAAGGATGTGGATGCATGATCAACACTCAACACGACACAGCAAGACAGCTGGAAGTAACATGATGAAGGATGCCCGAAGTACAACTGGATATCTGTAGGAAACAATGACCACACAATTCAACCACCCATGGAAGGTTAGTCACTAAGTAATAGAGGTGGTGTAAGTTGCAGGTCTTCTAACTGGGGATAGTGTGGCCATTGGTGTGTCCTGTTGGGTAGCTGTACACAGAGTGATCAGACTTGATAAATGTAGTGTGACTACTTTTAATTCTCAGAAATCAGCCATTATATGAGTGAGTTTCCTGAGCGCCGGATCAGGTTGAGTGGAATTCACTCTCCTGATCCTATTTTACCAGAGGATAATACTATGGGTAGAGTGAATGAGGTTGATTGCCCTACTATACTAGATATCAGATCCTCCAGGTCAGCTATACATGTGTGGCAGGTAAAGAAGAACCAACTTGCAGGAAGCCAAGTGAAGGTTACTGTTAGTGATTTTGGGTTATCTACATAGAGAAAGCTGAAGTAGAGATTGATAATGAATGAAAAGTGGCCATAGTGAAAGCCATGGTTTTAAGGGGTAATGCCCCTGAGATTATAATAGGCACAGACCACCCTTTCACTAGGTCCCTTCTTGCAGGAAGAAAGCCTTAAGTTAATAACCCCACACCATATAAGGTCAGGGCCATTACTAGGGCTCAGGGTAAGATCCAGGGGAAGGACCAGTTTGATAACATAGTAACAAATGCTAGGGTTTGGGCAGTGTCAAAACAGGTTAAGTTGGCCTCACCTACTAGCTTTCATTCAGAAGGGCAGGTTAAGGGTAAAACACCTAAGCAGGGTTTACAATTTGTGGTAGCAGGCCAACTAGAATGTTCCATCTCAGATTCTACCCAAAATATCTTTCCTCAGATTGATGAGTGTAGAAGTAGTGGGGGTCAATGTTCTGACAAGTAAATCAGATGTAACTGATGATGCAGACACTTATGAGGCAGATGTGGAAGAGGTTAACACTTTGGTAGGAAAGATAGAAGCAGACAACTTCATTGAATTAGAGAGGGAGGATATCGAGGCTAGTGACTGGCCACTCTCTATATTTGCCAAAGTGAAGAAGGATCATGTTCTGGCCAGTCTGAAGAAGGAATGCAATAGTCAGGCTGAGATGAGAAGTATTCGAGTTGAACATTAACTGTCACTTATCAGGAGACAGAAGAAGCCAAGCACAAATTGACAGATTGATAGAAATACCAGAGGGAGAAATGTTTGATCAACAGCTTCAACAAATTGTATTGTGCAGCCAAGTGTGGATAAAATATGCACTCATTTAGTTTCTTTATGTGTGTGTGTGTTGGTGGGGGTGGGGATGAGGGATGGGGTGTGTGTGAGTGTACATTAAATAAATTTTCTAGTAACCGAGTCTGGACTGCTATGAAAAGATACACAATGAGCCATATGCTGTGATGTGGTTTGTGGGAGAGGGAAGGGAAGTAGATGTAGACACTCATAAAGAAAATTTCTCAATACTTTTGGTCCAATTTGCAGTTGGAGTTTTAGATACATCATTTACTAAACATGTATATATATATGTTGTTCAAGGCAACTTGGGGTATATGTTCCTAGTTTATTAAATAATGCTAAAGGTGAGCCTTAGTAGTTTAGGGAGGGGGGGGGGGTTCTCTTTGAAATAAAGACAACAACAATAACTGTACCAGGTGAAATGTGAAACTAACCATTAGACCACACATACCTGAATCTCACTTCGGAGTATCCTTCTGTCAGCACCAAACCTGAAGTCACTGCCACAAAATGGGTCTGGTTTCTTCTGCATCTTGAAATAAAGTTTGCCTTTTGAGTGATGAAAGGAGCTGGGGAGATATATCTCCTAGGGAATCTGTCCGGAGTCACACGGAGATCTCTTTTTCTCGCAATAAGTGTACTTGTATCTTACAATTCCATTGCGCGTGGTCAAGGGTGGTCTTCAAATGGAATCTTGGGTGCGTTCCATTGCCTGTAGCTGAGCATGCCCGTGCTTATATAAACAGGGAGAATATATAATGGGTTTACTATTAAGGTCATACGACCTTTCTGGATGTCTGTTACAACTCAGATATATTCTCTGTGCTGGCCTACCTTTAGTGTGCCGTTGATCATCATTAACTAGGAGCTGCTGGTCTGTACCAACTCATCTCAGAATGGTGATCTGGTTCCACATAACTCATAGGCACCTCTCTTGATCCTCTGCTGAACTGTGGACGTAGAGCTTTCTTAAAATATCTAGCTTAATCATAATTCTGATATCTGGAGTATAGCATTCTTGGAAAAGGTTACTGCTTCTGCACTCATGAAAGTCACAAAGCTAAACCTGTATTATTGATTGCTTTCATTACAGCCAGCATTAATTGAAAAATCAGTCATGTAATATGATGGTTACCACATTGAATTCCGATATCATTAAATTTTTGGAGGCCTCAGATATCTACTCAGTTGTTCCCTTGGTGTTCAAATTGACATTTGCCCTAAAGCAAAGATTCGTTTTCACTACAATAATAAGAAAGATAATGCAATTTTATATCTGAGTAGTTTCATAAGAGGCACTTTATTGCCACCCTTTGTCATGAGCTCTTGTTGATATGGCTCTTGATATATGTGTAGAAGTACAGAATGTTTGATAAGTTCTTGGGTCATGCATTTCTTCATACCTTAATTTTTTTTTATCAAAATCTAAACATAAAAGAGATTATAATAAGACTTGCTGTCTTCCACTTTCCTACATACCAATTTCAAGTTTATTGACAGTATATTTAGTGTAGTGACCAAGAATTATTTGGCTTTACAAAACTAACAATGACACTAAACCAAGACAAGTTACAACATTACAGCAAACATTTAGTTTTGCAGACATGAGTTTAGAACACAATCACCTGACATGACGTCACATGATTTAGCATACAATATAATCAACAATCAAATATAGATTTTATAGTTCACATCATTCTTCCCCTCTAAAGAAGAAATAACAGTCTCATCCTTATTAGGATATCCGTATTGTAAAGGTGGTTTTATTTCATGGGTGGCTTTATTTCACAGGTGGAATGTAGAAGTGCTTGGTTTCAATATGGTTCATATCCCTCAGTTGGTGATCAGCTACAAGGGTGAAATGTCGACCAGCAAGTAGATAACGCCATTTGCGCACTGCTTCTATAATAGCTGTAGCTTCTTTCTCCACTGATGGATAATATAGCTCACTATTCTGTAGTGTTCTTGATATGAATGCCACAGGTCTCCCCCCTTAATTTAGCATTGCCGAGATAGCAACTTCAGAGGCATCACACTCCACTACGAATGAACAGCTTTCATCTATGGACTGGAGAGCAGATTTATCAAGTTCCTTCTTAAGGAGGTTGTAGGCAGCTATTGCAGTTGTGTCAATGGAAATGATGCTACATTCATCAGAGATCGTATCCGGTCAGAGAATTGGGGGATCCATTTTGCATAGTATGCAAACATTCCTACAACTCGGCGAAGGGAATGCCTATTAGTAGGAGGAGGAAACTCTTGGAGTGGATGAAGTTTTTCTGTATCAGGTTTAATGATACCATAGCCTACACAATATCTCAGAATGTTGATTGATTTCACAGATTCCACTGTCTTGCTTTGGTTGAGGGACAGATTCCTAAGTCGAACAGCTTCGAATCTCTGAACATTGCTGTCATGCTCCTCTTGGTCCTTTCCTGCAACTGTTATGTTGTCCAGATAGGGAAGGTATCGTTTAATCCTTGTTCTTCAATAATTTAATCCATGGGCCTTTGAAAAACAGCAACACCATTGGTAACATCAAATGGGATGCAACAAAAATGGTAGAGACTCCCTTTGGCTTCAAAACCTGTATAGTTCATGTCAGATTCCTTTATTGGTACTTGATGGTTGGCACTTTTCAGATCAAAGGTTGAGAATAATTTGTACTTAGCAAGGATATTGACCATATTGTCAATCCGGGGAAGTGGATATTCATCGAGTTCAGTGTACTGGTTTGTGGTTTGAGAATAATCCATGCAAAGTCTCTTCTTGTTTTGAAGAAAAGGATTTTTTACAACAACCTGTGCCCACCAAGGGGAGGTACTAGACTCAATGATGTTTTCAGCTAGGAGCTGAGTAATCTCTTGGTGTATGAAGGATTTATCATTCTTGCTAAAACATCATGACTTCAATGCTATCAGTTTACATCGGGGAAGGACGTTTGCAAAGAATGATAGTTCACCAAGTGAGGCTTCTGAAAGAGCACGAACAGGCATTGTACCAGGAATTAACAGATCAGGTTTTGAGCCACCAAACTCAATAACCACTCTTTTGTGCTTCCTCTGAAAATCCTTCCTTAGAATTACATCACTACAGATGTTTTTGAGAATTGCAAGACATGTGGTTGCATAGATATGACCATGGAGATTAATATTTGCAAAACAGTAGCTGAGGACACGGGTTTTTTTCGGTACTGAGAGCCACAGAAATATCTTGCAATGAAGGATGAACATGGAGCTTCAGCTTCCTAACGATTTGTTCACTTATGAAACTGTCTCAACTTCCAGAATCAATTAGAGCTGAGAGATTCTGTCTTTTTACAGAGATGCTTATAGATGCCTGTGACAGGCTTTTGGGACAGGCAGCAAGGACCGAGGAAGAGGATGAGGAGAATAAAGCAGCTGTTGTCACTTTATTAGATTTATTGGTTTTCTTGGACCTACATACCTTTGAAATATGACCTTTAGTGCCACAGTTGTGGAAGTGCTCCTCTCTTGCTAGACATTCACTCCTACACCACCACAAAAATAACACTTCCTTTCATACTTGCATGTTGCAGCAAGGGATGATTCAGTGGGGGTGTCAGTGGAAATAGCTACTTCATTACGTTCATCACCTTGTGAAGTAGCCACTACAGCTGTTGCTTGAGTCACAGGAGTCATATAAGCTTCTAAATTCTTCTGAGCCTGATCTAAGGCATTAGTTGGTCAAAAGCTGTCTGAAGATCCAACTTTTTATTCTCAAGGAGGCGTTGGTGAGTAAAAGGTGAAGCGATATCATTGGTAAAAGTGTCCCTTATTAATTCTTCTCTATATTCCTCTGCACTGACAGCTCCTATATTGCAATCTTTGCTGAACTTGTGAAGCTTCCTTAGAAATTTACTGAGAGTTTCACCTGACTGTTTTCTTCTGGAGGCTAGGAGGTGATGAGCCAAAATTACATTTGGGGTATTCACATATAGCCATGTCAAAGTTTCTATCGCAACATCATAGTCTGGATGGTCCTCAACATATTAAAATATATTATAGGAAATGTAGTTGATGAGAGTGCTGAACTTATTTGGAGCATGCTCACCACATTCTTCAATAATTTGGTAAAGATCCTGTGCCAGTGTTTCCACTGCTTAGCAGCTGTTGGAGAATTTGGATCTAAGTCCAAGCGGGAAGGTTTCAGTAGAGCATCCATGGCAAATATAGTCTCAGAGACATAATTTTGTAGATTGTAGTGACCAAGAATTATTTGGTTTTACAATACTAATAACGACACTAGAACCAAGACAAGTTACAACACTGCAGCAAGCATATAGTTTAGCAGACACAAGTTCAGAACACAATCACGTGATATGATGTCACATGATTTAGCATACAATACAATCAACAATCAAATATAGGGTTAATAATTCACATCATTTAGCTTCTTAAATGTGGTTGTGAGCATCTGTGGTTTTAGGGTAGTACGCAGAATTAGTAAGATCATGCTCGACCTTAAAGTGCATAATATTTTGTACATAGGGTTTACAGGGTACTTGAACTTCCTAGACATCTATTGACCCTTCACTCACAAGTTCATACATTTTGTCATTAAGCTTAGTGTGGATGCAGTATGGATATGATGCAGATCCATGGGTCTGATGTAATGCATGGTGGGATCCTTCCTCTGGTAAATTACATAATAGTTTATAATCACACACAGACTTGCTGTGTGCGATAGCCTCACAAACACATTTTTGATCCTTTATCTTCTATTGTTTTACAATGATAGAGAGGAGACTGAACCTTTCTTTGGAATATGTGGGAAGCAGTATAAAGAGTGATGGTGTTTACAATTATGAGAGCTTTGCAACTAACTTTGAATGTTCCTGCAAAATAAGAAGAAGGTGCAGCCAGAAGGGCTTTATTCATAAAAATATGTTACATTCTAGCATTCAAGCTTAAAAATCTGAGAAACTGTAAATGGAATATTATCCGATTCAACTTTTTTTTCTCCATCATCAATATTGTGGTATCAGAGATATTTGATTGCCAAATTATAATTAATGTCAATATGTGAATATTATACTTGGATAATACATGATTATTATGCAATAACAATTTTACATCCTGTAGTATGGGAAAATTACTATTTTAAATCATATAGTGCACATAAAAAAGAGAAATTATGAGACAAAGAAAATTATTATATAGTCACAGTTGTCAAGTTGGGGTGGGGTAATGATATTTTATCAAGTAATAAAGATAAACCATGATTTATGTTTATCCTAATTGAGTGTCTATATAGATGAAAGGAAGGCAATACAGCTACAATACAGTCTGCCCATATATGTTACTAGTGAATTCATTAGTTTATTGCCAGTCAAATTTATCTACTGCATAGATAGAGAAAGCCGTCCTTTCCATCTGATCAATTTTTAAAAAGCCTAGATCACACCTATTTACTGCTTAGTTATGTTGTGTTTATTTTTCTTTTTCATTTCTCATATGCTATTTTTACCTTTGATATTACCCTTAAACTTGAGAAATTCAAGGAATCTTAATGCTACTTTCTTTTTTATCTTGTAGTTAAAAAATTAAAGCATAAGTACGCAAGTCTTTGGCTGAAAATTTCCAGGGTTGTCTTCTTTCTCTCTCCCTCTCAAATGCTTGTTGCTGGAGTAATAAGACTCACCACAATTTATTTTTTTACTTTGTTATTGTTTTGTTAAACTTTATCAAGACAGGAAATACTGTACTTGCTCTGTATATTTTTAGTTTTATGTGCTGGCTATTTCCATAGTTTCTTTCTCTGATCCTGCATTTGTAGTGACTATTTTCAGCTAATGATATGATATAAAAAATAATTTCAAAGTTGAAGGATGGTACCATGGCATTCATAAAAGCATCATAATAATACAGTCACAGGTTGGAAATAAAAGTCACGAACACTGTACCAAAAATAAGAATATGTGAAAAAAAATAAGTTGAACACCTATTAGAGCAGCATGCTCTTCAAGGAGGAAAAATAGTCCAGTTGCTGATCCAAGGACCCAGAAATGTTTGGTATTATAAGATCTTTTGCATGATTCATAAAAATGAATGTTTACTGAATCCAAATGTATTTCTTGGCAACGTGGCAAATTTGGGCAACACCTGTAATTAGTATAAATCAAGGATGGCCACCAATGCAAATTCGTTCATCACTAAATTGCCTATATATTGTAATAAATTTAGTCAATGGAAGGAATTTGTCTATCTAAACCTTGGTGTTCTCGCTACGGAGTACTGTACCCCAGTTTGGAGTCGTAGTCACCAAGTCAAAAATTTGGACTTCATCCACAGTAGTGCCCTGCAAATTATCCCTGTTAGTATATTAGCCACCCCAGTAAACCAGCTGCCCATCCTCGCTGGTATCGCCCCAGTCTCCTTCAGAAGAGAAGTTGCCATGCTGGCATTCTCCAGAAAGGCACATAAGATTGAATGACATTTCCTCCAAAGACTGTCATGGAGAGGCCACAGTGTGTATGCCTCAAATCCTGCTGTCCCTTGCCACATATATATGGGTTTGTGTGCCTACCTCCATTCTTTTTTCTGAAAAAATAACCATTATTATCTTTATATTTATGGAAAAGGGTGTGGCCATAAAGGCTTGCTCATGCTATTTCCATGGTGAAACTGATTATAAATAAACATGGGTTTGGCATTCTAACTCAAACCATTACACGAGATATTTCCAGAACAAACCCCACTCTTCAAGTGTAGTAACTGAAAGAAGCTCAAAAAAAGCTTTTCCATGTCCACCATTTTATTTCCATCAAAGGAAATGCATAGGCTTTCACACAATACCACATCAAAGAAACATTGATGAATTTTAACATGGCCTGCAAAGTTGAAACAAAATGAATTTCCTGCACAACCAAATATATGACTATCTAGAAGTTCACAGGAAGATCAGTGTTGAGAGAAAACAAATTAGTGTGCCAAAAGAGCTTATTGCTAATAGAGCCACAGATATAGTATTGAAATAAAAACAGAACATATTGTAAAATATGCCATCCTGAGGACATGCACTCCACCAATACATGAAATCCCATAAGACATTTCCTAAATTCAAGCATGACCTCCCTCAAGACATATGCTATCATGGTACATGTCATTGTGAAAGACATGTAATCCAGAAAATCATGTCCTCCTATAAGACAAGTTCTTTCTTAAGACAATTTTGTGTCCACAGCCCACCAAAGGTGGGCCTGGTAATTATGTGCTAGTATATACAAAAGGTGATGTCTGTCTCTCTGTCTGTCTCTCTGTTTGTCTGTCTGTTTGTCTGTCTGCTTGTCTGTCTGTCTGTCTGTCTGTCCGTCCATCCGTCTGTGTGTCTGTCTCTGCCTGTCTGTCCCTGTCTGTCTGTCTGTCTGTCTGTCTGTCTGTCTGTCTGTCTGTCTGTCTGTCAGTCTGTCTGTCTGTCTGTCTGTCTGTCTGTCTGTCTGTCTGTCTGTCTGTCTGTCTGTCTGTCTGTCTGTCTGTATAATTTTCTGGACAAATTTATGGGTAAATATCACCAAAACTTAGCAAGATAATAGATTTTGACCCAACTGAAAAGTCCACAGAAAGTTACCATGGTAACAAGAAAAAGCCAAAAATGATACTTCTGCCAAAAAAACCTTGAAGCTACAAACCTAAAACTTGGCATGTACACACAACTTGACTCTGGGTAACATGGTATGGGTTCCACCTGGCCACACCTTTTCTACGGGCATACTGGTTAAGACTCATGACCTATTTTCTATTATCAAGTCTGTGCAATGTGCATGTGTGTGTGTGTATGTATGTCTGTCTGTCTATCTGTCTGTCTGTCTGTCTGTCTGTCTGTCTGTCTGTCTGTCTGTCTGTCTGTCTGTCTGTCTGTCTGTCTGTCTGTCTGTCTGTCTGTCTGTCTGTCTGTTATGTATGTATGTATGTATATATGTATGTATGTATGTATGTGTGTGTGTATATATGTATATATATACATATATATATATATACACACACATGTTATGAGAATTCATATGCGATCTGATCCCGATTCAAAAGGACTTTTCTAGGTGTGGTTTTGTTTACTAGTCACACGAAAAGTTCAAAAGCACATTAAGTACTACAAGTGCATCATAATATTGACTTTAGGAGTGTGGCAAAGCATCCAATATTTCCATCCCTCCCTTTATGTGTATGTCTGTATGTATGTTCAATACCTTCTACCAGGTGCTTGGGCCTACAGGCTTAAATTTTAAGAGGTGATGAGGTCCCACTTGGGTGGCTTAAGGTGAATTTGGTGAAGATTGGAGTAAAACTATGAGCCTGGTAGGCCCAAATGTCTGGTATTTGACAGGAAATAAAAGAAACCAACATAAAATCTCATATTAGTCCAGATAAAATATATTTTTATTTTTTTAGATATATTTTTAAAAATATTGGTGCGGTGAAGTGGCATATTTTCCTTTAATTTTTTCTTTTTAGGGTGTGTTTTGAGCGTTAAAAAAATTTTTTTTTGGACATTTCAAATACCAAATCCTACAATTGCCATTGAGAAATGGCAAATTAACCCAGTTACTTCATAATTTTTTTGAATGCAGGTACCAAAAAATGATTCTCAATACTATTTGTCTGGCCTTATTGTAAGATATTTAGTATATAGTATAGTAAGATATTTTTGTTGTCTCTGGCTGTAGGATGGTTACATTCTAGCCACAGTAACTTTGCAATTGGGCTAAGGCTAAAACAGCATGCATTACCTTGAAATATTCTTCCTCTGTAGGAACCTCTGATACAAAATTTGTTGAGTATTCATTATAAAATTATGCATCTCTATGTATCAGATATGGAATATATTATGAAATTATATTGCTGAATGGATCAGATATGCAAGATTATTCAACAAAAACTATGCTAAATGGTTCATATATTTGCTGTTCAAAACACTGACTCTCTTATAATTGGGAAAAGCTTAGGTAGAGACCTCCACAGAACTTTGCACCACCCTGAAACAAAACAAGTTAAGATAAAGTTTAATTATCAGTAACTTATTCAATCCCAATTACAACAATTTGACAGAATACATCACAACTTATGAATACTTTTGTTTACTGCTTCATCCAGTTAAAGAAGATACTATGTTGTATGCTTTTTCTATATCAAGTTAAATATGCAAAATGGCCACAATTTTTAAAATATACAATTTTAATTTTACCAACCACCACTCCTTGCTTCAGGTATGACATGGTTCATTCCATTTAGAAGGGTATTCAGGTTTTGTTTAATACATATGAGTCTGTAAAAGGTTAAAATGAAATTAGTGGCTGAAGTCATGGAAGATAACATCAATTGTGTATATTTTGAGTGTTGCATTTGACTATATATTTCATGTACTGGTAAATGATGTATTCTGTTTAACCAGAGGTGCCATTGAATTTTACAATATGGTAGTTCACTTGCTAGCCACAGAAAACTGAGTTAGGATAATCTATACATTTTTTTTTGACATTAGTGCAGTATTATTATCCATATCCACATAGAAATCATGCCTTCTCTCATCTACAAGTGAAAAATCAATAAAGATAGTTATAATCTTCTCCAAAATGTGTATACTAAAATGAAATATTTCTTAAACTAAAACTTTACATTTTGCAAAACTATAATTAACAAGACTGATTAATGAGCTCTTGGCAGCACTTATATTATAATCTAACTGGTGATGAATATATACTGCCACAATTACACAAAGTATCAGTTGGTAAAGATGTGTAAACAGCAGTACATGGATGAGTCAAACCACAAGTAAACTGCAGTTCATTAATGCATCCCTGATTGATTTGATGGCTTGATAAATATGATGCAAGCCATCACAGGTGCCCTTTTTTCAGCCAAGATCAATTGTGAAGTACTAGGGACTATTTTACAAGACTTGGAATTGTCCTTCATGAGGGTGCTGCAGTGACATTCAATAACATCAGGGCTGAAGAAAACATTTACTGCTCTGTAGCTTGTGCAGATGGATATTTTTATGACTTAATGGTGGGTTTTTGGGATGAATAAACTTGCTCCCTGTCTCACAGAGTTGTGGAAGAATAGTCTTTGAATCATAACTTCCTTTTGGTTTCATTGAAGCAGGTATTAACCATGGCCATCAGTAAAGGGAAAAATCAGACCCTTGCTGTTGCTGGACTTAATATATATACTTACATATATATACGTGTACAAATCATTTTATCCTGGCACACCCAGAAAAAAAAAAGTAGCTAGGTGGGACCAGCCCCTGTTACTCCCAAGGTTATGGTACTATTTTTGGCATCTTATTCTCACCCGCCCGCATGAAGGAGTGATGCCAAGTAGTCAATTTTTGAGCTAAAAACTATTCTTAGTGTATTACATCTTTCTTTTTAAGAAAAAATTTCATTCGGCATAGTGCTTTGGCAGATAAGTGGCTGCACACACATACAGGCATACATTCATATCCAAATGTGTGCAAACCTTGTAGAGGTGTAGCCAGGTGTAATCAACATATATTGAATAAACTATTTTTATAACATAATTAAAAGAAAAAAAGAAGAAAGCCAAAAGGAGTAGCAAAGATTAAAGAAGGAAGGAAAAAGTGGAAAAGATAGAAAAATGGGGATTAGAGAATAAAGGAAAAAAGGGGGGAAAGAAGGAAAAAGAAGAATATAAGAAAAGAAGGAGGGATTGAAGAGAAAGAAGAAAGAATAAAAAAGGGAGGATGGTGATGAAGAAATAAGGAAAGAAAAAAAGGGAGAAGGAGGGGGGAAGCATAGTTCTAGTTTTGAACAAGGGGTTTCCTCTTGGTAGACCTGTGCTTTAACTACTCTGTCATGTTTTTTTTGTAGGAGTTTTCAGTAAAAAATTTATGATTTCTTTTTCTCTCCCACTATGGTTGTCATCATCCAGATTTTTTTAAGCTCATGTATTAAGTTGGATCCAAACTTATGCTCATACCAAGTTCAGAAAAATCTGTGCACGGCATTTGCCTGGCCAATAATACAAACATAGAGACAGGCAGTAGTAAAAATGTCAATTGTGATTTGATTGTTAAAGTTACAAACACACAGATGCAATGATATTTACTACAGTTGAAGTGCTTCTTGGCTATATGAATGAGGCAACTTTACAAAGGTGTGTTTGTGGGATTTACATTCATGTATGAGACAGTAGTTTGCACATGCATGTGTATGCATGCATGCTTCTGCATTTTGTATACATGTTCAATTTTAAAACACAAGGAATATATCAACTGATAAACCAAACAGAGCTTTTTCAGTATAGGCCAATCAGATAATAATGTTCTGCTTAGAATATGAATTGACAAGGCTGGTGTGCCTGTGGACAGACCTTTACACACATAGAAATCAGATTTTGTTAAGTATCTCATCTTTTCAAAGGCAATATATTATTGCTGATTTAAATATTTAAAATAGCCATGATATATCAAAGCTTCTTCTACATAAAGAGAAAGTCCTACTTTCTTTTCTTGAGGTAGAATAAATGCATAATACTTTTATATTTATAAGATTCACTTCTACAGTTCTGATGGCCTTGTATTCAACATAGAAACAACTGTTTATCTTTTAATTCCATGAAAAAAAAAAGATATTTTTCCTGTATCACTTAATGAATTTGAAGAAGTGCTGAAAAATACTAAATATTTAACTAACTAGCTGAAGTATCCTCACCCTGTGCAGGATCCCAACTGTGACAGCCTTAGGGTAAGCATTCCAGAAGTAGTTCTGCACTTCCAGAGTAGGAGGCTTCCACATACAACATAAGTTCATATTATGGTCTCAGTTCAACATCTTGATATAGTTTAAACATGTATTTAAAGAAAACTGAGCTTAGTGAGAAAATTTAGACTAAATCTGATGTCTAGAAAAGCAGGAACATGGGCCTTTTTCTTAGTGGGAAGTCAAGTATTCCAGCTTTCTATTCATATTTTGTAAACTGCTTCTTTATATGAAATAATTGTGCTGTGCCACTAACCTGCAACCATCTATTAACTTAAAAAAATTTGGTAATAATAAGCTAAATGATTTTCTTCCAAAAAAATTGGAATAAATTCCTAGCTTCTTATCAATTTTACATCTAGAGTGTTATGTTGTTTATTAGTGGTATATATTTCCTTCTTTGAAACAATGTGAAAGTGCTATTTACCCTTTATCTACCTCTTTGTGGTTAATATTTAACAGCTATGTATTAAACTGGATGTAAAGGTGTTACAGCTGCCATAAAACATGGCACCCAAACCCTCTCTCCCCCCCCCCCTCCTACCTCTGCCCCAACCTTTTATATATAGCTGCTGCTCTAATACAGATGCACAGCTATATTTATTGGTTTAATCAGTCTGAGGCAAAAAATCAATGATTTCAAAATTAATTAAGCGAACCACAGCCTGAACACTTGATTTTCGTTCTCCCTACCTATGTTGACTCAGTACATTTAAAATTGAGCAAGAAAAAGAAAGAAAAGAAAAAAAAATGCATGAAAAAAAGCAGGGACCAAAAAAGCAGGAAAACAGAACTGGGATAAAACTTAATTAAAAAAATAGAGTCCTGGGGAGGATCCAGCCAGGGACTTTTAGCTTGGATGACCATTATTCTAACTACCAAGCCAATGTTTTTCAGGGTTTTTTTTTGGCATGGAATCTTGATTTTTTTCCTTCCCTCATCAGGTGAACCACTTCCCAAAAATGTGTCCCAGGAATAATCTCATGCCCAACCCTGTGAATATCCACACCAAATTTAGTTCAGTTTCAACTGAACCTAGAGGCATTGAATCTCCTGAACAAACAGACAAACCAACTTTATATATATACATATATCTCCTATATATATAAAAGGAGATGTCTGTCTGTCTGTCTGTCTGTCTGTCTGTCTGTCTGTCTGTCTGTCTGTCTGTCTGTCTGTCTGTCTGTCTGTCTGTCTGTCTGTCTGTCTGTCTTCCTGTCTGTCTGTACCATCATTCTAGCCAAACCTGTTGGTGGATTTCTCTGAAACTTGGCATAATGATAGGTTTCGAATAAAATTAAAAAATGGGCTAAAAATTTCAGAAAATGGTTATCATAGTAATGAGAAATACCCAAATATGGTATCTGGCCAGAAAAACTCTTGGAGCTACAGATCTACGTTTGGTATACATATACAACTTCATATACAATTCACTTTGGGAGTAACATGGGCTGGGTCCAGCTTGGCCACACCTAATCCTTTCCCTGTGTAAGGCTAAAAATGCCAAAAATGGTATTTCACCAAAAATACTTGAACCAAGGAGTTAGGCAGATGAACCCATATATATCTGGAATGAATATAATCTGGGAAATGTTTTAAGTACATGTATATGACCACACCCATTTTTGTTTTATCTCAGGCCCCAAAAAAGGCCAAATGGTACCTTGACCAGACAAACCCTTAAAGCAACAAACTTCATACATGGTATGCATACACAACTTGACTTAGGGAGTAATATAGGCAGAATCCATCCTGGTCACAAAAATGGTAATTTAGTCAGACAAACCCTTGGAGCGAGCTACTTAAAACATGGTATGCATACACAACTTGACTTTGGGGGTAACATGGGTGGAATCCCTCCTGGCTACACTTCTTCCCATTGGTGTTTAAAGTAAAAAAGGGCAACCAAAAATAGGACCTGTGAATAACTCCTGGACCAAAGGAGTTATATTTGAAAAACACTTTAATATATATTTTGGTACGTAAGTATGTATGTATGTATGTATGTCTAAACATGAAGGCTAAACCCTTGGACTAAAAAGGTTGAAAATAGGCATGTACTCTCCAAGAAACTGGGTGAGCATTATTAAACACACATGGGCATAGTAATGGGTATAGTTTTATCATAGACACACCCACAGGAATTTATTCGGATTGAAAAAAGTTAATCAGAGATTAATAAGGCAAAAATTGGGCATGTGGTCTCCAAGTACCAGGAAAGCATTATTAACAAAATGTGGGTGTGGTCTGGCTAAAGTTAATCAAACAACCAACCAAGCTGAAATTTGGAATGTGACTTCCAAGAAAATGGGTGAGCATTACCAATCACATGTGCGTGTGTCAAAGGGCGTGGTTTGGTCATTGCCATACCCATAGGACATCATTATGCCTGCAAAAAACTCATTTATGGACTAAACAGGCTGAAATTGGGCATATGGATCTCAAGTAAATGGGTGAGCATAATAAACTAAATGTGGGTGTGGCAATATGTGTGGTTTGGTATTAGCCACACCCACAGGGAGTTGTTTTGGCTGCCAAAAGCTAATTAAAGGGCAAACCAGGCCAAAATTTGAGTGGCTTCTATAATGTTTCATGTTGACATTGGCTGGGCAATGCCGGGTATATGCTGCTAATATATATATATATAATATATATATATATATATATATATATATATATATGTCAAAAATATACTAAACCCAAAAATATATATCAAGTCCTTCTGAAGAATACCAAATTGACCCAACTTGGTATAAAAATATACTAACTGGCATCACAGGGTTTTGGAATTGCTTTCCCCCTTATGATGTCATTGAATAGTTACACACCCACAGGAAGTAAATTTTAGAAGCCAATTTACTTCATTAGCATTACCAAAAAATTCTATTAAAAAAAAAAACAACTAACAAGTTAATCAATTTAGGACAAGATAAGACATTTTTTATACCCTTTAAGTAAATGAATTGATTACCATCTATCAATATTGAAACTGGCACATGTGATTACACTGCCACTAGTTAATATTAATAAAATTCATACCAAATTGTATTTTTCCTCAGGTGAGTATCACAAGAAAATTCTGACATTATGGCAGGTACTATTTACCTTGGCATCTGAATACCGGATAGTTGTTCCTTGGTCAGTCTGGTTAGCACAAGTTGGGGATTTATGTTAGCTTTGGCCAATCGAATCTGTCTGAATGGCGATTTTACACTTTTCTTTACCCTTTGTAGTAAAGTAATACCATGAATACTCTATTATAAAGAAACTAAAGTATTTTATAAAATAATTATAATTCAACAATATTTCAGCCAATGCTAATAGACAATATTAACAAAAATATTCCAAAAAGTTGTTCTTCCAATATCAGAATGAAGTACTGATGATATGGCAGTAATTACTTACGTAAACATTCCAACACCAGACAGTTGTTCCTCTGTCAGTCTGGGCACAACAATTTCTAATGGCCTCATGTCAGCATTTCCCAATCCAATGCGTTGGAATGGTTTTTTTATACCTCTCTTGGCCCTTTAGAGTGAAATAAAATACATGAAATACTTTGTATAATTACTTAGTATAATATGTGAAATGTGCCTATATATGTATGTATATATATATGTATATATATATATATAGTAGTAATGTGCTCATTTAAATGTGGGACTGCTTGAATCTAAGAAACCAGAATATGATAATCATTGATTTTGATAAAGAAAGAAAGAAAAAAGTTATCAGAGATCATTAAATAATTTTCTGTTAAATTCTGGGGCTACAGGGAATATTTATGTAAATATTTATCACAATAGGTGCACATATCCGGGAAGAGTTCCTGGACATAACACACAGAGAGAGACATCAGTGCATTATTATCAAGACTCATGGAATGGCCGCAAAGTATTTTTTGCAATGACTAGAAGTCTGTGGGATTGATTATCATCGGGCATTAGAATTTATAGAGTTGACCACCTGCTAGTGATGGCAAAATAATCTGCAAGGTTTATGACCATTTTACCACTGGATTCTGGAAGAAGCAATGCTTTTCAGTGAAATATATTTAGAAGTTAATTTTTTGAGGTCACATTCTGGGGCCATAGGTATCATTGATGCAAGTTTCATCAGATTTGCCCAAGTGATTAGCCATTTTAGTGTTTTAGCCAAGAAAACCATTACCAGATTTTCCCTAATAGTGAAAAATATTTGTTCCAACCTGATCTAAAAAAAAAATTTCTTTTGCCTGAATCCTTGGGCCATAGAGAATATTTCATGTGAAGATTCATCATATTTTGTCTACACAGCTAGGAGTACTTCCTGGACACACACACGCAGACTGGAATTGGTGAAATGTTATTAGGATAGAATTTGCAATCCAGGTTGACATTCAAGAACTTACTCAGCAGGCTCCTACTGCTAGTATATATAAAGTATTGACAAATAAGTAGATTCACCTTACACCTTAAGAAGATCAGTGTTCATACAGATGGGGGGGGGGGGGGGGGATGGGGGTTTTCCTGGTATTTCCCCTACCAAATGAAAAATGTTTGTGTATGATGCAACAACATCTTTTGAGATATGGAACACAGAAAGAAGTTATAGTGAACATGCTGCTATCTAAAACCTACCAAAATTCATATCAGAGCACTTTCTTTTTGGACATTTCCTTGGGGGTTTGCCTCCAGACCTTATGAAGACAAGTTTTGTGTTATTAGCTTCCCACTCACTCACTTCCTGTTCCTCTTTTCCCCCTTCCCTGCCAGGAAAAAATCCTGTACTCCAGCCAAATGATTATCAATCAATGTATCCCAGAATTCTGCCTATAAAGATATATAAACTAACCAGTTTGCAATGGCCTTAAAATTTGTGCAGATCATTTTCTTTACCCCACCGATACTACAGTTTATATTCTGTAGTGACAACACTCAACTTGTGATCAATTATTTGCTGTATTGCTAATCTGTCAAGCAGAAACAGAGGGAGAAATGAAATACTCAGCATCAACATATGCTTGAACATTTCCCCTATAATAGAATTATCTAAAATTTAATTTTTACCTGTTAGTTGGCATCCTTGAAGTCAAGATTTTCACTTTTTTGCTGTTAGATTCATCTGTTACATCTTTTTTGCTTTTCTCACCAGCTTCTCTTTTGAGGTATTCCTTTTCATCTTCATTTATCCCAACTTCAAAAGATGGTGGTGCATCCTATGGTAGTGATAAAAAGAGAGTTAATTTTATCTTCTGGACGCACAATTCTCCCATTTCACTCTTTCATAAGCAACAATTTTAATTAAAAACAGCCAGTTTGAAATAATTTTAGCTGCCTAAATAACACATTTAAGGCATTAGGCTTTTATTGCCTGTTTAATAATGGGAATCAGTTGATTCCAAACACAGGTGTGCACACACAGATCTAGCACAGGCTTGTTCAAAAAATGTAAATAATAAATAAATTAAAATAAAAAATAATATATAATAAAACATATAATTAAATAAATTTGTTAATGAATTAATTCAAAAATAAAGTTATGTGGTACTACATGTTCTTGGTTAGCAGACCGCTGGAAAAACCAAGGAAGTGTATGTGCATGTTAAAAATGGAAAGAAAAAATAATTCTTGTCTGCTTTTAGATAGTAGCTGAATTCATGTCCCCCACCCCTAACCCTTCCATATCCTTTAAAAATTAAAAGAAGTAAATTAAGTAGATGCAAATTGAGTATTTCAGACTGGTATTTTGCATACAGTGACTCATCTGATCCTGTTAACAGGAGGATGCCAGAGTTCACAAGCAGGAATTAGGACCAAACAACAACAAATACACCCCCCCCCCCCAAATAAATAAATAAATTTAAAAAATTAAATAAAAAATGAAATAATGATTAATAATCTTTCTCTGTGTTTGCTCCTGCCTTGAAATCCTGTTTGCCATTAAGCTCATTTCTGGACTCAGTCTCCACAACCAACCAAGGTATTTTCAAAGGAGTGCAGCTTACCAGTAAATATGTTTTGTTTAGCTCTGATTTGTTTAGGTAATCTAGCATGGGAAAAGCAATAAATGAGTTTTGAAAAGTGGTGGGGACTGTTTGACAGGCAAGCAACAACAAACAACAAAAACAAAACAAAACAAACAACAACCAGTAACAATAAAGAACAGAAAACAAAATAATACTGTCAATAATGATTCAGGTTGGTTTAACCATGATAATGTCAGGTCAATTTAGATTAGCTAACTAGTACCACTTTGGCGGTAAAAAATATTAAAAGAGAGGAAAGTGAAATCACTATTTTAGGCAAGTGTATGTTGCTTTTCCCACCTCATGATTTAGTCTGAATGCTGTGACAAAAATATATGTCAGATCAGAGTGGCCAAGTTGGCTTTTTAAAGACAAATATCAGAAATTTGCCTTTCTAAAAAAAGTGGTTGGTTTTTTTTTTTTTTTTTTTTTTTTTTTTTTTAAATTGCTAAAGCCAAACTGAATTTAGCTTTGTTTCTGGCCTGGTTTGAAAGTGATTGGCTTCTTTAAAAAAATTTAGAAAAACCAAAGTAAATTTAGCCTTTTTGAAAGTGGATGGCTTCTTTAAAATATTAGTAAAAGCCAAACTGAATCTGGCTTCTTTTTTTTTTTTTTTTTTTTTTTTTTATTTTTTTTTTAAAGAAGATGTGTTTAACTATTATTGCAAAGTGAAACAGGAATAGCCTTTTCTTCTATTTTTTTTTTTTTTTTTTTTTTTTTTTTGAATCCATACAAGTAAAAAAAAAAAATTTCCTCTTTTTTTAAAAAACTTATAACTGTTATTCTATATATCTTTTAGCTATTTCCATAATACTATATGTCCCTTTGTGGTTTGGCTTGCTAAGTTGGAATATCTATCTATTTAATTTTTATCCTCAATAGAGTCAACAATTGATCATGACTCTATTATTAAAAAAAAAAAAAAAAAATTCAATGTGCACTACTTATCTTGTCTTCTGGCCAATGCATGTAATTCTTAAGCCAAAAACAAAATTATTCATTTTCCTTCTCTCTTCCCCTTTTTGGTTTACAATAATTCCCCATTTAACTTTGCAAAATGAGGCTTTATTCCAGATCTGGATTTATTGGATATTATGGTCATACCATCAAAACCCAACCACATATCCACAGAGGGTTGTTGTTTAACAAGGAATTCTGCAGTTAATTTTTGTTATTGTGTATTAAACTGATTATGCACTGAACTGCCAAGAATATGCAACTTTCCTTTACATTAGGGTTTTTCAATACCACTGCTTCGATTAATTAGCCTGAAATGGACCATTTTTTGGCCACTTTTCTCTATTAGGATCTGAATAAGTCTTAGCTCAGCTCATTGGTATAGCTACCTAGGTCCAAGTGTATTTTTAGAAGTACCACATTTGCTACTTTTAGCCTTACACACAAAGAGGAAGTAGTGCGGCTAGATGGGACCCATCTTATGTTATCTTAAGAGTGAAGTTGTGTCTGCATGCCAATTTTTAGGCCTATAGCTCCATTCCTTTTTCTGGCATAAGTACCTTTTTTTTTAATACAGAAAGGGTTGTGGCCAAATAGACATATTTAAAACATTTGAGTGGGCGCAGAGCTTGGTTTCCATTCTTTTGATATCCCTCTTGACTCTGTAACTTCAAAATTGAAGAAATGTATAGCAGCCACACATAGACACAGATTAAGAGCTATTTATGAGTAGAGTAGAGGAATTTAATTGCCCATTTCAAAGTTATGGTTGATATTGTAAAGGAACTTAATTAACATATGTTTATTAAGTTGATTCATTATCTTTTCTTTTTTTTTAATTTAAAAAATTTTTTTTTATTATTTAAAGTTTTGTGGCATTAGGGTATAATAACTTTACCATTTAAAAGAAAATTTATATTTTCATGGTCATGTGTTTTAGTACTAATATAAGAAATAAAATCAAAATTTTTAATGCTGGAAGCTGTGAGTAGAACAGCTTGTAGAAACAAGAGCAGTCAAGCACTAACCTGTGGCAAATAATTACTATTATATTTATTAAAACATAGTATTTTAGACCAGGCAAATAATTGTTTAGAACAACTAAGGTGAGGTTAAAGTTGTGGTAAGATGTACAACTTTTGGGTATCTATACAGTACAATGTACTCGGTTGTTACAACAGGATTTCCATACAGTGAAAGCACTTAGTTTTGACTAATTAGTTGTAACAACAAACATTGATGTTTCCAAATAGTAAACAATTAGTTAAAAATCTAATCTTGAACAAAATTGTGATATATATGCTACTCCTGCCCCATCATTCCAAGTATTCCTAGACCTGTGTGACACAGATAAAAACAAAGTAAGAAGATACATGTTAAAACTTTTTGATACCGAAAATTTTATTGACAATGATAAAACAAATGAACATGGCTGCCAGTTGCTTGGAACTAAGGATCAATTAGTCAAAAGTCTACAGTGATTGAGTGATTTTCAGATATTGCAAAATATTTTCTTGACACATGCTTTCATAAAGATTAGCTAGAGGCCCATTTGCAGCTTTGTTTTCAATAATCAATGTACTGGTAGCCCAACTAATATATCTTAAACAATATGATAGAGGACATTGAAAAAGTTTCAGGTTAATTTTTATACTAGACAGTGATTTCTTTTGTTGGATAAATAACTTTTACAACTATGCTTCCTGCAATTATAAACGTCTAATGTTTTCTTAGTTTCAAACAGCTGGTAAAATTTGTGTGTGTGTGTGTGTGTGTGTGTGTGTGTGTGTGTGTGTGTGTGTGTGTGTGTGTGTGTGTGTGTGTTTCCCCCCCCCCCCTCCTTTTTATTAATTTTTTTAAAGAGTTTAACAACTGGTGGTGAAATGAGGCTGAGATATGTCTTGTGGGTCTCCAGTGTCTATAATGCTTTCTCCTAATCTTTTGGTAGCCATGTGTGGGCATGGTTACACATCCTAAACACTTCAATTTTATATATTTATTCATTTATTTATTTCTTATTTAGATTTTATAAATATTTTTACTCGTTTAAAATTTTATTTACTGTTGGTGGTAATTGAAAAATTTTCTGTCAACATTCTATGAACTGGTGGGAGACCTTTTCCTTTCATTTATATTTTTGGATATAATCTTTTTTCTTTTAATTTTTCAAGTACATTCTGCTAACTTTATAAAGTTTTATTAATTTTGATATCTCCCCCCCCCCCCCCCTAAACTAAACTTGGCTGCTTCAGCAAGCTGTTCTCTTCCTCCCCCCCCCCCCCTCCTCTGCCAGAAGAATAATTTTACTCAAGTGGAAGGTAGAAAAGGAGAGAGGGCACAGCAGCAACTTCAATTATGGAAATACCCCAACCATTATTGTTTCACTTTGATGTTAGTCATTTGCATAACCTGATGCTCCCCTTCTACTAAAGATTTTTTAGAGGGTGGTAAAGGGGCTTATACTGAACATGTTTGCAGTAGCTGAAAGTACTCATAGCAACATACACAATCCCTGTGCTCCATATATCTACACTAGTGAATTCATCTATATCTAATTATCAGCCTTTTTAAAAACCAGGTGAGTGGGTGGGTTCATGGGTGGATAATATGCCCATTAAAAAAAATAATAAAATAATAAATAAATAAATAAATAAATAAATAAATAAAATTAAAAATAATAAATAAATAAAAATGAAAAAATTGGCTAAAAGAAAGGCTGTAATTGATGATAACTTTTTAGTTGGACATTTCAAAGAAATTCTAAGACCTTCCACAATATTGTTAGACTTTGGATGTGTGTGTTTTTTTTAGAAAGCTTGGTATATTTAGTCCATGAGTTTGGATTTAATGATAGTTTAGTGGCAGTAATGCCAGTGTTTGAGAGACCAAAAAAAGTTTAGTTTTGGAAGGATACAGGTTATCCATAATTGATATTTGTAATCTTAAAACCAGCACATCAGTGTTGCTGTATTGTCTCACACTTGAAACAAGCACAGCAAAGTATCTGTATTGTCTCACACCTATGAATGGGTCTATTATTCAGCTATCTACTTTTTGTCATGACATACTTTGTGCCATGACATACCTTATAGTCTTAACATTATTATATCCTCCCCCAAGTTCAAAAGTTCATACCACTGCTGAAACCACCTGTAATGGAATAATTTTTTTCATGAAATACTGAGTACTTCTGCTGTTACATGTGAACTATGGACCCTCTCCCCACAAACCAAACTACTCCATTCCATTACATGAAAAGATTAACTTATAATCAGAACACACCATAATAAACTTTCCAAGTATTGCTTAACTTTCATTTTTTATATACCTCTATCCTCATAATCTACACAATCCCGTTAGTCCCAACAAACCAATAGGTTCCACTTCGGGTTACATCGCCGTGGTGTTCTTGCTTTCCGCCTGTGTAGGCCTGGCGCACCACTTCCAGGGTTACCTTCAGGTTGGTTAGATTTCTTCTCCACCCGAAGGAGTAGGTCGTTCTTTGTTGCCATGAAACTTTCTGCCGCTTATATCTTCTCTCCGAGAAAGTAGGGTCCAATAGGTCGTCAAACGAGTTATCTCACGCATGTGCTTTAGGGAAGCACAATTGTATAACAGGTACGAGTGATCCCTTTGTTCTACTGCGTGATTTTTAGGTGGGGACTTCCGCGTTCCAGTGGAACATTAGATTCTACGGTGCTACAATTAGCACTACTAAAGTGTAAAAGGTCTCCTCCTAACTGGCTCAATTTTTACAGTAAGAAATGGTGATCTCGTGCACCGTCAGCAATGCTTTGCCCGGGATCTGGTGTAGCAGAGATAAAGAATTAAAAAGAAAAAAAAAAAAAAAAAAAAAAAAAAAAAAGGGAGGGCCAGCTACTTAACCATTTACATGTGTTTATATAGAGGGTCTTTGTTGTAGCTAGGATAAGAAAACTTATTCTATTAAACCTCTTTTTAAAGGAAAGCAAAATGTTTTCAAGGTGAAATTTCTTAGCCCTGAACCAAGTAGTAGCTCTTCCATCCAATAGATAAGCATAAACAACCATCAGATATAAGTTACCCTTTCAACAAGGGTGAAGCAATGGTTGAATATACTTCATGTGCTCACTCACAGTCTAAATTATAATTTTTTTTAAAAAATGGCTACCAGCTGGAGAACTAACCAAATGAGTGGGTGAGCCTGATGATATGTGTTTAAAGATAGATGAGTTCTAATGAATGTCTTCAACAATCCCTTTCAGATAATTAGCTAATCTTAATTGAAAGACCTGATCTGGCCACTCAGGAACAAATGGACATATGCGATTTTGTGGACAGAGAGAAGCATACATTACAATATTCTTTCTATTAAATAAAATAAGAGGTCAACCCATGTTCTTAAAATATTTTTCAGCTTTGATAAGAGTTTTGAGAATGACTCTTTCAGTCTCCAAGGAAGATATTGGAGGGAATAAGCTGAAAATAAGGCTGGTGTTCTCATCTCTTCCTGAAATGGCATAATTGGTCTTTTGTAGCAGAAGCTAGAGATTCCTAAACAATTTTACAGCACTCTAGTCCTAATAGGCTTGTACATGCTGCAAAGAAAGGAGAAAAATTTATTCATATCATTTTCAAGAATGTTAAGACAATTCTTTTGTTTTTAAAAGAGTCATGCACATGGAAGAGAATTTGTAGGCTCTTTGAAGATGGTTGATACAAAATGTGAACATGTCACATTCTTCAGCAAAATAGGGTAAGGTAATTCTCATAATTGACTATGAATTAACTGAGTTAGCTTTTGGTTCTATTTGTTCAGTAGTCAGAGCAATAGAAAGTAATATATAAAACCAAATTTGTGTGAAAAATAAAGCTGAAACTTTATACATAAGCTAATTAAGCCAGACTATACCATATTCATGTGCAATCACAACTAGAGCTAATGGCACATCTATATATAATGAAACCAAAAAATATATATATGTTTTTCCAACTACTCCTCCTACAATTTTGAGAGGAGCCCCACAAAACTTGGTAGGCTTCCAGTTGGGATTGGATCTAATGCCATGGCACCCTCAGTTTTTCTAAATTGGCCCCCATGGTCTGTTATAGCCTTAGCCTCCCTCTGGGGGTATACAAATATTCCACAGTTTTGGAAGAAGCTTCACCTAATTTAATGGATTTAATTTTGGACCATGGTGGCCATTATGGAAGCCTTTTTTTTTTATTTTTTAAAGAATTGGTTTAACATGGCCTTATCAAGCAGTACCCTCCTCCCCCCCCCCCCCCCTCCTCACCAAATTGGGATGGAAAGAAGAAAAACATGTAATATATGTCCTTATTGGTAAAACAAGTTGAGAGGTCTCACAAAGTTTAGTCCAAACATTTTTTTGGTAAACTATTGACCCTTTTTCCTTTGGAGTGGGGGAGGGAGGGAATGGGTGTGGTGTTTGAAGGCTCCGTTTTTGATCCTCAAATTTTTGATGATGGAAGGAAATGGTGCTTTATTCCCCCCCCACCCCAACCTGCTGAAAATTTTTTGATGAATCTTAGCAGATATTATCCTTGAGTGTGGAGGGTGCTTAAGGACTGTGTCATTCTTTGCCACACCTCTCCATATTGGAAAAGTTTCCACTAGTTTCAGACTATAGATTAAACTTTAGTATCATAAATTCAAGACAAGTAAGAAAATTTTGGCAGCACTAATTTGAACAAGAACTGAAACATATTATACAAAAAAGTTAAGTTTTAAAAAGAGTTCCATACAATCCAATACTGATATAGGAGTATTAAAAATAATAGGGTATATATTGAATAATGTAGGACAAATACTGCTATATCTTTATGGACATGGTTATATTCTGAATACATAAAAAACACAACACACACATCAAATATAGAGTTTATACAAATATCAAAATAATATTAATTAAGTTGCAGTCAACATGATGCAAAGAGTGTATTTTTTCAACTCTAGGAGGGCATTACTACAAAAAATGCCAAAAAAAGGCTTTTGGCACCACCCCTATCTGGGAGGGGCCAAGGCCTATTTAGCAATGTGCTCATAGACCATCCCAGTCATTTTACAAGTTTCGTGAAGCTGCTTGGAGTGGTTTCCAAGAAAAATGTGGTCTTGATTAAATAAAGGAAGTTCTGAAATAATTGGCTCTCAGTATACTAAGATTTCTCCTTCACTCAGTCTAATAAACTGTAAAATCAAATCAGACTTAGTATATAACTAATGGCATGCATTTTCATAATTTTTAATTCTACCAACTCTTATAAGTAGTAATGGGAGTTTACCAGTTGACAATAACAAGGATGTAAATCTACATATATAAAATCAGAACATCTCTTCTTTTTTTTCAAACAGCTACACCAAAATGATCAGGTTGAAGCAGTTATTTCTTAATTGATTGGCACCTGCAACCATTTCATGTACATTATGAATTTTTAAAAATACCACTAAGTAGCTAAATCGATTGGACCAATAAAAATTACCAACTTAATTAATAAAATTTTTTATTTATTACTCATTGCCAAATATTTACCCAGTTAGTTCCATTCTTGATTGGTGGTCAATCTACCCATTGAGTAATTAAATAAAATAGAAATACAACCTGAACTAATGAACTTATTGCAGAATACTTACTTAACATACTAATCATTAATAGGACTACTAAAACCACTTAAATAAAATATGTACACAAGGGGTGATAGTCAGGAAGTAGCAGGAAGAACTGAAGAAACTCATATCAACTTGCTGTAGACAGTTTCTAATATGACACTGACAAGAACTATGGCTGCAATCCCAAGGTATCTATTGCAAGGATGGCGGATGTCTGCCACACTGAAAAGAAACAGAAGTGGGAAAATGAGTAACCTGGGCTGTGCTGCTCCAGTGGCAGATCAGGTTGAAACTGATCGAGAAGCCTCCACATGTCCTGAAGAGGCCTCTGGAAATAATACTACAATTACTAAATATTTCAGAGGCAACCTCTTTGTCCAACTGTGCCTTCCAATGACCTCATTGCAGCAGATCAAAACCTAACTGACCAAGAATTATTTACCACCTTCAAGATCTAAGTCCAATGTTACCACAAGGGAGTACTTCCACTTCCAGACAAGGAACTCAAGTTTGTCCAAGTGAACTACATGGGCAGCACAGAGGAATAAACCAAGCATCTGATCAAGTATTTAGGAGGAATAGTAATGAATATCATCTCTGTTTGCAAGAAATGCTCTTCAGAATGATGCCTATGTGAGTATATCCAAGAATGCATTAGAGAATATGGAGCTGCTATAGCACAGGCTGATAATCAGGGGAGACAAGATGCCAGCAAGATAACATAAGAAACTTCATCCTCATCAACAGATGCATGGACACAGGGACATTATCCTGAAACAGAACCTGGTCATCTTGAATGCATTAAAAAAAAATGCATATCAAATACAGGAAGTGATAACCATTAATTCCATTACCCTTTAATGTTTTGGAAAAGCCAAGATAGCTACAGTCCATTTGCAAAGTAGGTGGACCCAATAAGCAGTGAAGAAAGCAACGAGTCCATAAACTGCAAGAATTTCTATTCTTATTTCTTCATGGTCATGAAAGGGAAACTTCAAATACCTGCACAGGTTCAACCATATCACTTGCCAGGTTATGGTCTACATCTATACTTGTTGCTGAAAATCAGAACAAACTAATAGCAAGAGTGTGTGCACCTCAGGGATGCCCTCATAACTGATAACATTGATATGCAAGATCCCGATATATGGCGGATACATGGCAGAAAGCACCCAGAATGCCAAAGTAGTAGTTTGACAAACCTTTGAAAGAAAGAAAAACTGATCCCAGCAGACGAAGTGACTAGAGATGGAGACATTAGAAAGTCAAAAAAAGGACTAAACTAACAACACCAACAGGCAAAACTATGAAAACTGGATACAGTAATAAAAGGGGCCTTTCAATGCCCACATTGAAGAAGTAGGGCAAAACCTAAGAATAGTTCCTACATGTTACAACAAGTGGTGCTATATATAATAGTATCATAGTGAGATTGTATCGAAATGGTGAAAACAAATACAGAGATTCATGTTAATTATTTTGCATTCCAGAGGCTTATGGAATAAGAGGTAGCATAGAGATATCCTTATTAGAGTAACCAGTATTACTTGAAGCTATCACCAAATCTTTGTAGATACATCCACTAAATTGTGTGGTGTAAATATTTAGATAAATGTCAACAAACCACATCAGCATAACTGTCCAGTTTCTTGATAGTTATTTTATCAGAGATAGTATCCGAGGAATGCAGTTAATGTGAATACTATTTATATATGATTTTGTGAATGCCCTGACCCTGGTTGCTTGAACCACGATCATAACCCAAGGAACAAGAGGAAACATGTATAAGAAAATTGAAATAACTATGGTGACATAGAACACTACTGTTTTAGATCATAACAATAAACATTCACATCTGTGACCTTATTTGGTAAGGCTTGAACCGCTAGAGCGCATGGGAGCTGGCATATAAAAACTGGACCCCAATGAAGCCAATGTCAGTTGAGTTAAATTCATGCTGAGTGCTGTATCATTTTTGATTTTTACATACTGATTCATTCAAATTGTTGATTTGCTGTTGATTTAAATTCTTACTGAGTGCTGTACCGTAATTGAGTTCTATGTCTTGATTCATTCAAAGTGTTGATTTACTGTTGAGTTAAATATGCTTTTACTTAATTACCAACTAAATCCCTCTATGACTTAATACACCACTAAGGAATCCATAAAATATGGTAAGAGTTACCAGTATTAATGCTGACTATCCCATAAAGAAAAAGTTCAAAAACATAGAAAACTAAAAAAGTGTTAGTGTGTTCATTCTGTATATGATTTTTGTTTGATAAGAGTAGTGTCAGTTATAATATTGCGTTTGTGTGACAATATAGCTCTTTGTAAGAATTGTGCACCATTATTATGCCACTTAGCCTGGACTTAAAAATGCCAATTCTGTAGTGCAGACTGAAACAGATATTTTGATATATGTAGTAGTATTTTTATGTTAATCTTGGCAACTTAATATCTAATTAAATATTTGGGGGTAAATCTGCAAATGGGTTTGTGCCATCCCACAATATTGAAACTTAAAATGATCTCCTGTGTGCTTGGTACAAACCTTGAAAGTTTCTATCCATGCCCTGCCCACTACTTGTGGCGGATGGTGGGGATTTGTAATTTCACAGAATTATTTCTGCATTTTCTTGTGAGAAATCTTACAATCCTGCCAATGGGGGTAAATATATATTATCTACCGCCCACTACTTGTGGTGGGTGGTGGAGGGATTTGTAATTTTACCAATTGGGGGTAAGTATATATTTCTATTCTGTCAAATTATCCTGACTAAATGTGCAATCACAAAATCCTACTACCTGTCCTCAGAAGGCTGATTCATTGACTTGGCTTCTTTTTTTTTTTAAATCTCCACAATGCCCAATGGTGTGATCAGATTCATAAACCCAAGGAATTATTTACAAGTGGCATTCTACTGAGTCAAGAATGTCAGATTTTTTGGGGGTGAAAAATGGGGTGGTGGTGTGTTTAGATTCATTGAACAAAAGAATTATTTACGAGTTTTGTTCATTTCCTTCATTTTTGGTGTCAAAAATTGTTTCAAATACTGAACTGAAGATTAATTAAAAACATTTTTTTTGTGAGCAAGCTGGGAAGTATATTTTTAATATAAAAGAAACAAGAAACATTTGTCCAATTAATTGCATTTAGTCGCATTTATTCAACGTCAGTTCAAATCATCCCAAATTCAAATTGTTACTCTGGTTATGTTAAATGGTTAGATGGTTGGAGAGGTGATTTGTGAAACACTGTTCCAGATATCATGCATATTAACCATAGGGGGACTGTTATAACTTAGAATGGGAAATCATCTGATGGGGTTCTATCCTGTGCTGATGTTACAGTGGCCCCCACAGAATGAGTTGGAGGTTATGGGACAGTTCCACAGGAAAGCATTTGGTATTTTTGGCCTGACCTGCCTACAGGAACTGGAGGGGTCAAGTAATCCAATACTATTCAATAAATCATCCTCAGTGTAGGATATGACTATCCAAAAGAGTGGGTTTCATTTGGTAGAGTGGTTGGTGGGAAAGTGATATGGCCAAGTGTGACCCAACCCATAGCAAAGGGTTAGGCCAAATACCTTCTTTGTTGACATTTTGAGCCTGACATGCTCATATATAGATGTGTGTGACCAGGTGTTATCCAGTTCCCATAGCGATGTGTGTATAGACAATGTTTAAGGTATCTAGGTCTAGGGTTTGTCCTGTTTAGCTTTTTATCTTGACACATCAACAGGAAAAGGTGTGGCCATATATTTGGGCTAAAATACATCCATTGTGTAGAATATGTCTACCATGTAGTGTGGGTTCTATTTGGTATGGTGCTTTGGAGATAACATGAATACACAAAAACGTGCATACATATCTATAAACAAATTTTAGCTTGACACTGAAAATTAGGATATTATCAATGATACACAGCACCACTGTTACTCTATTCAAAATATGGTTCATCCTCACTTGAAATATATCTGGTGCAATTGAAATTCCCAAGTGTAACTTATAGAAAGTGTACCTCCTAAAGGGAGTAATGAAGGATGTTATCAATTGAGACTGCTCAGCCAGTGGAATTCACCTGATTTCTAATACATGTTGCTCTTGTGAGATCACACCCATTGACACATAAACGTTAAGAATAATCCAGTTTCTTAAAACCTCATTCTAAATTTGAGTCTGGATTAGCTTTTAATAGCCGAAACAACTTCCAGTGGGTGTGGCTAGGGCCAACTCACACCCATATGTGGTTAATAATTCTTTCCCAGCTACTTGCAGACCACACACCAACTATGATTAACATTTTTCAGCCAAAATAACTTCCTGTGGGTATGGCTATGGCATAACTGCACCCATTAACATGCCCACATGTGTTTAATAATGCTCACCCAGATTCTTATAGAGCATATGCCAAATTCAGCCTTTTTGGTCACAGTGTTTGGCCATGATGCCTAGACACATACATACAAAAATGCATACATACTTAGAACCAAAATGTATATTCAAATGGGTTTGTGGATCTAACTCCTTAGGCCCAATTTTTATTCAAAAGTTCTTTTATTTTGTGGCACTTTTTCTGTTTACAAACCAATGGTAAGTGGTGTAGCATTGAGGGATCCTGCCCATGTTACTCCCAAAGTCATTTTGTGTATGCATACCATGAAATAACATGTTTTAAGTATGTCACTCCAGAGTTTTTAATGTCAAAATACATTTTTGGTTTGTTTTTTTTTTGGCCTGACATGGACACAGAAATGGGTGTGGTCATATACATATACTTTAAATATTCCTCAGATCAAAAGTATTCCAAATAAATATGGGTTCATGGTCTAACTCCTTAGATTCAAGTGTTTGTGCTGATAAACCATTTTGGGCCAGGAAAAGAA
The DNA here is from genome assembly GCA_963969325.1 of Lycopodina hypogea. Classification (NCBI taxonomy): domain Eukaryota; kingdom Metazoa; phylum Porifera; class Demospongiae; order Poecilosclerida; family Cladorhizidae; genus Lycopodina; species Lycopodina hypogea. The sequence goes on along the minus strand of OZ017783.1, from coordinate 3,950,029 downwards.
GAGGTGTGGCCAGGTGGGACCCAGCCCATGTTACTTTGAGGGTGAAGTTGTATACGAATACCAAGTTATGAATCTGTAGCTCCAAGGGATTTTCTGGCAAAATACCATTTTTTTTTGGGGGGGGGGGGGGGGCTTTTTCTCATTGCCATGGTAACCATTTTCCGAAATTTTTAGCCCATGTTTTAAGTTAGATCAAAAGCTATTATCATGCCAAGTTTCAGACATATTCACCCACAGGTTTGGCCAGAATGATGGTACAGACAGACAGACAGACAGACAGACAGACAGACAGACAGACAGACAGACAGACAGACAGACAGACAGACAGACAGACAGACAGACAGACAGGCAGACAGACAGACAGACAGACAGACATCCCCTTTTGTATATATAGGATATATATATCTATATCTATATCTATCAATATATATATCTGTATCTATATCTTTATCTACACATATATATATATATATGGTCGGTCGGTCGGTCGGTCGGTCGGTCGGTCGGTCGGTCGGTCGGTCGGTCGGTCGGTCGGTCGGTCGGTCGGTCGGTCGGTCGGTCGGTCGGTCGGTCGGTCGGTCGGTCGGTCGGTCTGTCTGTCTGTCTGTCTGTCTGTCTGTCTGTCTGTACCATTATTCTGGCCAAATTGGTAGGTGAGTTTCTCTTAAACTCAGCATGATGATAAGTTTTGACCCAACTTAAAACATGGGCTAAAAATTTCACTAAATGGTTACCATGGTAATGAGAAAAAGCCAAAAAAGGTATTTTTGCAACAAAAAACATTGGAGCTAGAGATCTAAAACTTGCTATGAATATACAACTTCACTCTGGGAGTAACATGGGCTGTGTCCCACCTGGCCACACCTCTTCCTTTCTCTGTGTTAGGCTATTAATGCCAAAATGGTATTACAGAAAAATCACTTTTACCTAAGGAGTTAAACCAATGAACCCATATATAATTAAAATCAATATAATCTGAGGAATGTTTTAAGTACATTTATATGATCATACCCATTTTTGTAGTCATGTCAGGCCTAAAAGAGGACAAAAATGGTACTTTGGCCAAAGAAACCCTTGGAGCGACAGATTTGATATATGGTTTGTATACTCACTTTGACTATAATGTTTGATGTTGAAATTGGCCGGGCAACGCTGGATATATGATACTAGTATACATATATATATATATATATATATATATATATGATGAAACAGATTTCCTGTAACCTTCCAGACACACTACAAGCAGTTTGGTTAGAATATTAATGATGGATTTATTATCAGAAATGCAATATTGGCTCACTTGAGAGAACATTAATATAAAGACGCTATATTAGAACAATAATTGAAGGATAGTAGAACATCAAGTTTATGACGAAGTGTCAAAAAATACATTTTCATCAAATTTTTCATGGCTATAGTGCTGTACTTTGGAAGAAATACTTGGCCTCCTACAATATCCTCTTTCTTTCATTTTTCACAATCAGAAACAAATATTGCTTGTTCATTTGACTCATGATGGATGATGTTCCTTTCCCTCTGCTTCCATTTTGTCCTTATAATGTTGAAAAATGTTTAGCAATAAAAATAAACAACACTCCCCTATATATTTATATGGCTTATTAGTATATGATACCACTGATGCTTGATCTGCTGCTACAACCACTGGGTTCCCCTCCACCAAAAGCTTCTCCTCCACCACTAGCTTCCCTTACACTATTAGCTTCTCCTCCACAAACTCCACTGGATACCCTACCATTACCTCTACTAAGGCACTCCCCACCACTAAGGTTAACACCAATATCACCACTTTTTAAAGAAGTGATGCATGCATGCTTTTAACCTTGCTATGTACAAAAAAAACAACAAACAAACAAAAAAAAAACAAACAAACCAAAAAAGAAAAAAAAAACAAAAAGAAAACAGTGGAAATACACTTGCCAGTGTGGAGATTTAGAACAAGGACTAGAGACGCTTAGTTTAGGTTAGCATGCTATGACAGTCCAATTACTATGGGTGGTTTTTCAGCCCACCAAAGGTGGGCTGTGGTCACAAAATTGTCTTCTTTGTGTACATATTTATTTGGGTTTTTATGTATTATATTTGTATAAAGTTTTGTTCATTTCATCTGTTTAGTTCGTTTGGATTATTATGTACCAATGTAATTTAATGAGTGTAATAGTCTTAAGTAAGGAGATAGGAAGTACATTTAAAAAAATTGATAATATTGCCTAAGAATTGTTTTATTAATAAACATCATTGTGATTTTTATCTGCTTCGTCACTTCTTGATTATTATATTCCAGATGTGTTGATTTCTTTTTTTTTTTATATCTAGACTGGTGTATGTAACAGTTTATATTATGTAGTGTTACTTTATTGCTTTGGATCACCATGTGGTACACCATGGTGATGGAATAATTTTTTGAAAGTATATATATATATATGTTTTTTTTTTTTTTTTTTTTTTTTTTTTTTTTTTTTTTTTTCCTTCAATGATAGGTAGTTTTATTGAGTGAATGTTTAAGAGCAAACGTAATGATGATTTCTTGATATATGCACATGTCTAATTGGGTTAGTGTGTGTAAGTGCATGTGGTGGTGTGCTGTGTATTTATTGTTGATGTACACAGTCATATCAAATTCTATTCAATTAAAAAATTTATAGCATGCAGTAGGAAATTTTATGTTGTATTCATTCATAATCTTACCTTTTTTTTTTAAATTAGTTGACCATTTCAATAGATTACTGCCTCAGGATAAACTATATTCTTTGTCTTTCCTCCAGGAGTTGAATGAAATAGGTTTTTTGGGTTGCCTACTCTTAAGCAACCTATGTATAGTTGGTCAAGTGAAGGAGTAGGTGTATCTAGATTGAGGTCAACAACCTTAAAGCTCTGTCCCTGTGACTTGTTGATGGTCGTTGCAATGCTTAGCCTAACAGGGAATTGCAATCTTTTCAATTCAACTGATAGTCATCTCCATTGGGGATGAGAGGTATTCTTGGAATGAATACTGAGTCACTGGCATATTTGCTAGCCATGACTATAGCCTCAATTACATGGGGTAGCAGGCAATGGCAAAGGAATCAAGCACCATTGCACAGTTTTGGTGGGTCCAAGTTTCTCAGTAGCATGATTGGTACATTGAATTTAAGTATCAATTTGTGAGGAGGAAATCCTGGTGGTTCAAGAATGTGAAGAAATTCTGTTGCATGGTTTTATTCAGCCACTTCTCTTGCACCTTTTGATATTAGTAGGTCTTGCTGACTTACTCTTTTTTCCTTGGTAACTTACTCTTTTTTTCCTGGTAATTTACTCTCTTTTTTCCCCAGAACATCTGTGTAGTAAATGTGGAAGGGTAAAATTTGGTTAAGGTATCAGTATGTGGTTTTATGGCTTACCTTCCTTGCCCTTGATGATTGCTTGAAGATGTAGTTTGGACAGAATGTTGGGTCTGTTCCATTGATAGAGGTATAGTTGAATTGATTAGTTCAATAAAATATAGGATTAATATATTTTTCTTTAATTAAGGGTTTTTTTTGGTAATATAATCTAATGTGTATGCATTCATTGCAGTTGTATATGTTGGTAATGTTTTTTAGTAATGAAATATTTCTTAAGGGCCAATGTTCTTGTACATTGGTTGATTTTTTTTTTTTTTTTTTTTTTTTTTTTTTTTTTTTTTTTTTTTTTTTAATTTTCATTGATAGTAGAAATTACATGGTGTGGTTTTAAGTGCTAGATCAGTGGTGAATAACTGCTGCAGGTTGTTAATTAAGTATAATTGTTTTGTTATTGTTTTTTTTTAAATTTTTTGGTTTGGTGGGTGTTAAGAATGTGTGTGGGGTTGTAAGGAAATGTAAATGAATGTGTGAAGTCAAATAGGTTTAAGTAAATTTGTCTTTATGATTCTTTAAATGTTAGTTAAGATGTGTACAACCATATACACTGGCAAAAAAAAAAAAAAAAAAAAAAAAAAAAAAAAAAAAAAAAAAAAAAAAAAAAAGAAGCCCTATGGGCGGTTTTTCAGCCCACAAAGGAGAACTGTAGTCACAAAAATTTCTGCTTTGAAGATACAAGTTGTTGTCTTTTAAAATAAAGTGAACATATGGTTAGGTAAATTCATATTCTTTAAAAATAAAATTTTTTAAGTACATTTTTGACATTTTTAGCTGTATACACTAAAAAGAAGAGGTGTGGCCTATTCTTTTTCTCCTCTGGCTAAATTACCATTATTGACTTAAAAAAAAAAAATAAATAAAAAAAAATACAGTAAGGGGTATGACACATAGATATGCTGATGATGTTCCACTAGTGATACTGATTCTAAATATATATGGGTTTATTGGTCTAGCTCCATTCTATTTTTCTGCATTTTGAATACAAAAAGGGGAGTGGCCATGAAAACATGCTCATGACATTCCCCTGGTGATACTGATTATATATATATATATATATATATGAGTTCATGGGTCTCACTCCAACCACTAGATTGTGAATCAAGGATACATGGACAAACTATTCACACTTCATAGTATAGATAGATATACAAACACATTAGCACAATTATAGTAAGATATTGAATACTATCAAACTAACTGCATTTGCTCTACAATGATCATTACAGTATTAATAAATAAAAGGAATAATATTGTTACGTGGATCTAAAGTAATTTGGAACAAGCATATTCCAATTGCACCTAGATGCACCCATCTTCTTACTGATTGGTTCGTACATAATTGGTATAGCTCATTTATATTGGTAAAGGCTATTAAAGTTATGATCCACAGTAAATAAATATTTTGCTAATGTCAATCCAACATATATCATTGATTTAAAATATAGCTCTCACCCCTTGTACATAGGCAGGATATCATCATATGAATTGCAATTTTAAATCTAATTTATTAGTCATCTGAATACTTCATATAGCCTCACCCATAAATGATTCATTAATCTTATTCCAAAGGGAACTTAACTTCCAACAATAATTTGCAGTTGTCCTTGGTGTTTAATTTGCACAACTATCTGAAATGGTCAATTCTACTATTTACTGCTACCAAAAAAAGTACCCATCCTATGGATGGAGGGGTATGGAGGAATTGCCCCATTCTTAAGTAAATAGTACAAAATAGATGAGTGTAATTGATAAAACTTCCTCTAAAATGTGTCCTTTTTTTTTTAATGGGGGTAAGACTACACATTACAACTTGTGGTTACTCATGAATAGGAAAGTTTATTTGATGGATCTATGAGCTAGCCCTAACCACATTCTCCCCAAACAGGGCCAGTGGTTCTGTGATAAAACCCTGAACATTTTTAGGACTATTGGTACTAGAATCTAGGAGACAGTGATTATGCATTCAGGTAGACAAATGATTGCAAATTATAGTAACTGATTAATTGTACACACAAATAACCAGTTACTAGCCCATGAATCAGATTGTTTGACAGCTACATTTCAGCACTACACATTACTTAACAATCAGACCTGAGAAATCAATGGGAACACTGTCTGCATCACTTACTAGCAACTCTAACAGAACGAAAAGTAAATTGTCTTTAAAATGGTGCTTATAAGGACCTTTTTGTTCATGTCCCACATTGGGTCAGGTGGGTACATACCAAGTGATAAATAAACTGATATTCAAAATTACTCCTCCAATGCAAAGTAAACAAAATTATTAAAGCATTTTCCTCTGCACTTCTCTAATCCTTTCCCTGCAAACTTCCCCACTTTTCTGAACATATAATCTGTTTCCAAACACCACTCGTCCTAAACATGTTTGAAATGAAAAATAAGGTCAGCAAATTTTGCTGTTCAAGATGATGAAAGCTATATATTTATAATTACCATGGATGCACTTACTATTTTTTCATTAAAAACAGAGTATATTGAAGAAGAAAAGAAAAATACAATGAAATAATTATGTACACAATCTTCACATGATTTATTTGGAGGTTACTTTAAAATTACAGAATATTTTGAAAGGAATGATTGTCAATAATCACTCCCTTTTTTTTTTGTCCTTCAGGAAAGTGGTATAGAGAATGAATGCTTAAATTTAACACAACTTTGATATTCATGGTCATTTAAAGAGGTGATAACTGACAAAATATTGATTTATACTCAAATGTCATTCAATGCAGGGTGAAGTTTCGAGATTTTCAACCGCATAATTGTCAGGTGAAGAGCCGTCACCTCCCTCAATGTTTTTTATGTCCTCATCATCATCAACCTTATTTTCTGATGGCTGGCACAACTCTAGGTGGTTAGCAAATACCCTAGCTTCTACTACATTGTCAGTATCATCCACCTCATTTGTTTTCGCAGGCTGGCACAACTCAAAGTGGTCAGTAAAGCTCTCAACTTCTTTTGTATCGTCAGCATCTAGGTCATTTCCTTTTGCTGTCTGGCAAACTTCAAAGTGGTCATCAACTTCCTTGTTGGAGCTACTAGGGAAATTCTCTGTAGAGATTGCTCCAAAATTTTCTGTGTCATTTTTGCAAGGGTTCACATCATTGGAGTTAGCAGATTCCCTGTAATCGAACAAATACAAGACGATCATAATTACAGAAGATCATACTTCACCAAACTATTGTAGAACCTTTCATACTTGTACAAGCTAACAGGAATGATAGAGCACAGGTTAACCTCTACATAAATTGAGTGTGCATGGCTTTAAAATAGTTCGTATTACATCATAATGATGTCATACATTTATACATTTTTGGAGTGAAAAGTAGCAACATGGAAGAAGGTTCCATATAAAACAGTTAGCATATAATCGACACATAAAGAATAGCTTGAAACCTGCTTCGTTAAGAATTTAACCAAAAACTGGATCACAAATAATTGATGAAAAATATTTGGTAAAAATTTTTTTCTCTCGTTTGTGTGATTGTGAAATTGTGTGTGAAATATAGAATGTTCAAAGGGTTTGAGCACAGATAGAGCCACCATGTGATTTTACAAGCTAACTCGGAAATTTTTCTTGTACACAGAAACCTGGGGAAAATGTTCTGCTAACGACAAACATAAATATCTTACACATGAGACTTCTCTAGATCATCAGAAGGAACACCTTCAAAGTCTGCTGTAACCACTTCTCCCGATGTCTGAGCCTTGGAGGCGTGCATCAATGCTTTCTCCAATTCCATTTGCTTCTGTTTCATCTTCAGCTTGGCTATCATGACCTTTGGATACTTCCTTTTACCTTCACCAAGTGCTGTGTGTTTGAAGTGCTCTGCCACTTCTTCCCTGGCCCTTTGGAGCCTGAAATAGAACACAGAAACTAATTTTACAAGCACAATAATGCAATAAAAATGTACATATTATTATTGGAGATAACTATTTCAATACTGAATGTCCCTGACCATTTAAAAAAAAAAAGAAAGGAAATATCACATTACTTAATACAAGCTATGGACTTGTATGAAGGTAAAACTATGATTGAAATAATAATAATCTTATACTAATAGAACTAGTGGTGTTTATATATTTATATGTCCATGATAAAATCCGAAATGGCTGTGAGGATCCTGCTGAAAATTGGCAGATGTGATATTCTGATAAGTGAAAGTAACCTCCTGCAATGTCCCATTCCCCATTTGTCCAAACCCTATTGTTCAAGTGTAGTGACTGAAAGAAGCCCAAAAAGGCTCTTCCCCACCCAGCCATTTTATTTATATCAAAGGGAATGCTGAGCCTTTCACACACTACCATGTGAAAGAGGTGGTAATCATTTCAACATGGCCCCCAACTTAACAAGGAAAAAAAACCTATCAGCATTTTAAAGGGGAAAGCCCTATTGCTGCAGGGAACTTCTGCTTTTGGAGAGCAGCTGAAGGTACAGTCAAGGAACTGCTTTTGGAGAGCAGCTGAAGGTACAGAAATCTGTGCACACAAAAACCACTTTTCCTTCCTACTCCCCTACCTCCACTCACCACTATTCCAGTACACCAAAATGAAATCCTTGCACAACCAAAATAATGGCTTGTGGAAAGAAACCCCCAATCTCTACTCACCACTACCCCTGCACTACATAATTAATTTCCATTCATTTGAACCATCATCACTTCTTCCTAAAATCAAAAATGTACCAATTCAATTGAACCATCACCACTTCATTCTAAATCAAAAGTAGTGCATTCCTACCCAAACATTTAAAAAATACCATAATGTATCATACAAAAGCAAAAACCACAAATCCAGAACCTGTACTCCACAGTTTAGGGTTGATAAAAGAAGCCATGAAAAAGTACTGAAGAAGATATACTACTTAAAGAGTACATTATTGAATTTGTTTCTTTCAAAAGCCAAGAAAGAGACCATCATTAGGAAAAAAAAACAACATCCATTTGCAAATGTAAAAAATAAAGAAGAGAGGTTAAGAGAAACACCACAAAATCATACCCTATGACTTCAAGCACTAACAGGCAAACTGTAAGGCACCAAAATGAGTCAAATGAACAACACCAAGCACATGTACAGGACATATCCACCAGACAAGCAGTTAGGCATCTGAACAAAACAGAAGATCAACACTGCACACAGAACAAAGACATGTCCTCAAGACAAGCTGTTAGGCATAAAACAAGATCGAAGAACAACATCATACACGAATACGGAACATATGTACCAGTCAATCTTTGAGGCACCAAAGTGAAACAGATGAACAACATCACACATGCCTACAGGACATGTCCATCAGACAAACAATAAGGCATAGAAATGAAATGAACGAACAGCACCAATTATGTATACAACAAATTTGTAATACAAGAACCATGAGGCTTCCAAATGAGTCAACCAAGCAATAAGTAATCGTTTACAAACTGCCAGGACAAGACATCATTCTGGAAGTCATCAGGTAATTACCAACCAAACAAACAAAAAACAAAACAAAACAAAAAAAACAACCACAAACTTACATGGAATATATTCAATTAGTAAATGAATAAAGTATTTACACACCCAAAAATCCAAACAAAAAAAACACAACCAAACCATAAAAAAAGGAAAAAAAAAAAAAAAAAAAAATACACATCCACACATTAGAAATAAATACATAAATGATCAAAAAAAATTAAAAAAAAAAACATATAAAAGAAGAGAATGAACCTGTTCTCTCAAAGCAGGAGTCCCTTGCAATAATTGAATTTGGTGCACTATGATTATTTAGATCAACATAATTAACAATCCTTATGGATTTACAGATACATGTCATCACATTGTTAACTAAGCATGCAATAAAATTCACAATTTAATACAAGAAACCCACATTACCTAAAATTGACCACATTACAATATACACACACACATATATTAACCATTGCAGGAAACACAAAGAAACATTGCTAATTCATGCAATGTGCAAGACTGCAATAAACAATATGTACTACAGCAAACACCACAACACACACTTAGAACCTTCTACAACGCATGCATACATTGCAAAGCATACAAATAAACATCAGAATTGAGCACCTTTGCTGCAAGGCAGGAAAAGTTCAACTACAATCAGTGCCGGATCCACCAACAAACATCAAAAAAAAAATTCAATACTAATGAATTGGGACATCACTTCCTTAATCTAACAAGAGCATACAACGCACTTGCACTAGCATCACTAGGTTGCAATGAGATTGCTGCTCCAGGTTACAGTCCAACATTTAAAATTCAAGGAAAGCTGTATCACAAAATTGGATCACTCCTCCCAAGTAACTCTTGAAGAAAGTACAAAATTTGTTAACTTTACTTTCATGACTCAAGTCATGAACTTGAAAAACGATTAAACCATGTACAATTACGTCCAGAAACACCAGATTCTTCAAGAAGAATTGCACTCATGCAACAGTCACATCAGAAGTTTCAAGGCAGCAAATGAATTGCACACAAGGGAAAACTTAAAAGTAATCTTGCATGCAGACAAAGCATTGAAACCTCAGGAGGCCCACTGCAGAACTTACAACCTACCATCAGCATCTGAAGTTGCCGCCATCATTCCGAGTACATGCAATGGAAACCTAGATGTCATTGTCCATTGCACAGATGGACGACTTACACGCATCAACATGTGCCATAGAAGTTACGACTCATTACATTACATCTTACTCTTTCAACATGGAATTGATGGCTGGCAAATTGGGTTGAAGAGAAGAAACAATGGCAGAACAATATCTCCAACTGATTTTTACTCCTATTGACTACTAGTAAGAGAAGATGACTCTAACACCGTAATGAGGGCAGACAACTAACCCAACAGTATGCTGTCGATGCTCAAGAAAAAAATTGAATATTCAAGATTGACGTGGGTTAGAGCAGAGAAATACCAAGGATTACATGATGCAATCTCTAAAGGAGATGGTGTGAATGCAGGCAAAAGAATTATTCTTCCACCAACAATCACAGGATCTCCAAGTTATTACAATGAATGTTTCCAAAACTCGATGACAGTGGTTAGACATATGGGAAAACTTGATTACTTCACCTTCAAAACATTCACAACTAATCCCAGTTGGCAAGAAATACAGGAAGCACTACTACCAGGTGAAAAACCAAGCGATAGGCCAGACATATGTGCAAGAGTGTTCAAGATGAAACATGACAGCCTCATGGACGACATGATAAAAAATAAGTACTGGGTAAAGTAAGAGCTCATTCCTCAACCATTGAGTGGCAGAAGAGAGGTTTAACGCATTCACACAATCTATTCATCATGGATGATGAATGCAAACCACGAAGCCCAGAATCTATTGATAAAAGTAATATCCTATGAAATTCCAAACGAAAATGAAAATCCAATACTACATCAGGTAATCACAGCAAATGACATACACAGTACCAAGGGTTATCCAAAAGGATTTAGAAACACCACAATTGCAGGACACAATTCCTATCCAGAATATCGCTGCATATCACCACAGCAAGGTGGATTCACACACAATTTACAAATGAAAAACAACAGAGAGTACAATGTGGACAACAAATGGGTGGTAACATACAATCCATTCTTATCTCTCAAGTATAGTGCACACATCAATGTGGAAATAGTACTCAGTTGAAACTACAAAATATCTATACAAATACATCACCAAGGGTAATGATAGGTTACTTTTACAGTAGAGAGTGAAGAACAAGAATAGGCTGTTCATGATGAAATTGAAACTTTTCTTCACACATGGTACACATCTGCAAGTGAGGCATATTGACGAATCTATCAATTCCCATTGCAATCAAGGAAACAGCCAGTAGAGAAACTACCATGTCATTTACCAGGAGATCAGGTTGACCTGTACCAACAAGGTCAAGAAGCAGAGACAATTCAACATGGAGAGCCAGTAAAAAAGTTGACCAACTACTTCGATCTGAATAAATGTGATGAATTTGCAAATGGCATCACATATACAGACATGCCAAAATACTACACTTGGAGTCAAAAAGAAAAGAAATGGCAAAGACGTCGCAGAGGACATTGAGACAAACATGAACTACTCACTACTAACTCACTGGGATGCATTCCCACAATATCACTGAGTCCACAATGTCCATGCAAACAATGCATGAAGTGCTTTTATAACTACAAGAAAGGATTGAATTCGATGGTTTGGACATAAATAGAAATTTTGGATTACCAACACCAGATCCAAGCATGGTTTATTTAGCACAACTTCCATCGTGCTAAGAGAAGAAATGAATTATAATACTGCACAACTACAACAAAATGTACTCACTCTATTGCCCACATTAAACTCAGAACAACAAGTTTACGAACAATAACAAGATCAGTTGAACTTGATGAAGGCAAGATATTCTGTTTAAGTGCAAGTGGTGGTACTGGCAAAACCTATATCATCAATGTCATTTTAGACTTCATAAGATTGAATAATAAAATTGCCTTGGCAACAGCAATGTCAGGCATTGCAGCAACATTATTACACACTGGAGAACATTTCACTCCAGATGCAAAATCCCACTTCATATCAAAGAGAACTCCATTAGTGGTTTCAGAAAACATTGTGCAACTGGACAATTAATGCAACAAGCACTACTATTAATGATAGATGAGGTCACCATGGAACACAGATATCTATATGAATGCCTCGATCACAGTCTACAGGATGTAAGAGGTAATAACAAACCATTTGGGGGCTTAACTATACTTTTCTCTGGAGACTGGAAACAAATACTCCCAGTTGTTAAACGGGGCTCACAGGCCCAAGTGAGAGATGCAACTTTGAAAAAAAATCACACATACGAGAGAACATACAACCATTGGAATTGCATTTCAATCATCGTGTACAATCATTGCAAAACATACGAAATTCAAACTATGCTGATTATATACTTAAAATTGGAAATGGATTAATTTCACGAGTATCTGAACTAGGCCAATTCAAAATAAAATTAGACCAAGAGCTATGCCAAACCACCACCAGTTTAACAGATTTATGCCAGTTTGTATTTGAAAGTTATCTTTCAAACTCCATCACCTCAAGCAAAGCCAAGGTAGCCATAATTGCACCAACCAATAAAGCTGTTGAAGAAGTGAATAGCATGATGATGACCTCATTTCCAGGTATTGAAAAGAAATACAAGAGCTGCGATACTGTGAACAATGAGAGATTATATCCAGTTGAGTTTCTGAACAAATTAACCCCTTCAGGATTCCCAACACATATCATCAATATAAAAGTTGGCAGTCCCATCATGCTCTTGCGGAACCTTGACCCACAAAATGGACACTGCAATGGAACATGATACATTGTCATTCAATTACACCACCACATCATCAAGGCTGAAATCGCCATGGACAGTAATGCAGGCAGAACTATATTCACACCTAGAATTACACACGTCACACAAGAAAATGAGTATCCATTTAAAATGCAAAGGAAGCAGTTTCCTATCAAACCTGCATTCGCAGTCACAGCTAACAAAAGTAAGGGACAAACACTTGAGAAAATTGGAGTGTATTTACCAAATAATTTCTTCTCTCACGGATAACTATATGTAGCAATATCTAGGATTGGTTTAAAGAACAACTTGAAAATCATGGCACCCATCTCAAATTGCAATGCACTGAGGAAACTTTTATAGATAATTGTGTTTATCAAGAAATTCTATAGAGAGGAATGAAATGATAAATAAAACAGAATACACTTTAAATTTTAAAAACAATTGATGTACCGACAGAAATTGTGAAAATATCCATAAGACAACACAATCATTATGGTAAGTTATTAATGAAACAATAATTAATGTAAGTATCAAATATATCAAATGTACATTTAACTATGGTGTTTGTGTTGAATAAAATTACTTTTCACAGCAACAACATTATAATTGATATTCATACACAACATAAACATTGAAAGAAATCTAACAGCAATGGTGAATCACTAGAAAACACAGTATGCATTTAAATCTTTCAAAAAAACTGGTATGCAATTCTATGTAATGTTTGAAAATAAATATTCATTGAATATACACATTCACTCATCTCATTTTTCATCACAGATTACAACAAGGAAGCGTCATAAACAAGTTCATTCCTTACTACTCATGGGAATTTCATTGTACTGCCTTAATAAATACAAGTTTTATAAAATCGTAATGGATACTTTTCCTCTAAATAGTATGGCATTAATTCAATATTCATAAATTTTAATTTTTCATTATATATGAGCACATAACGAGCAATACTTCACATTTGTTTAAAAACTTTCACGAACACAACAATCACTCCGGATAAACATGCTGTCACACAATACATGCCATTTTAAGAACATCAATATTCAACAGGCATGCTTTCAATTGATAACATTAACACATTTAAAGTGCAATTTCTTCAATGAAAAAAAATAGCATTTAACTTATGAAAGCATGAATAATGAAAGATAACTACTGATCAATATGTCCACCAATTGAATAAGTGCACAAAGTGAGCATGACTTCCTGCACGATATGTTAATGTGAAGAAAAATTCATATCTATGCTCTTCTACAATACGTACCTTCAAGCAAATCATGTCATCCAGTAAAAATTGTCTTCCAGCAAAACCAAACAAATAGCAAGACATGCCATCATGAAGACATGCACCACATGACCTCCCTTAAGACATATATGCTTTCAAAAAATGTCATCCTAAAAAACATGTACTTCCACAAGACATATCCTTCCTAAAGACAATTTTGTGACCACAAAATTGCATGCTTGTAATAATTATAATAATAAAAAAATTCTCCTTAACTATAAAAAAGAAAAGAAAAAGAAAATGAAAAAAAAAAAATGGGGGAGGGGGGGGGAGAAGATAAATCAGAAACCCTTTGCAGCTTTTCAAGTAATAATTAAGGCACCAGTTGTCCTACAAACATTATCCTACAAACATTATCCTAAAAACATTATCCTACAAACATTATCCTACAAATATTATCCTACAAACATTATCCTACAAACATTATCCTATAATTAATCCAGTCAGCAATTGTCCAACCGACAGGAATATTCAAGAACATGACCACAGGTTGAGGTGTGGCCAGGTGGGACCCATGAATATATAATAAAGCCCAGAGTCAAGTGTTGTATGCAAGCCACATTTCATGTGTCTAGGTGAAAAAGTTTGAGTTTTGCTGGTAAGGATATCTTTCTAAAATATTTGATCCAATTGTGCTATTGTTGGAGTATTGGGCTCTATCCCTGTTACTGCAGGGATCTTTCTAGGAATTTGTAAGAGGGGAGGGGGTGAGGGGGTTTCTAGGAAAAAAATTAATTGTATGCTGTTGCTTGCATCTGGAAAACTAAGTCCCCTAAAAATGAATTACCTTCTCCTTCCACATCTGCCATTTTGGTGTATAGGGTCACGCAATTTAAACAATTTCATAACTATATTAAGCAAAAACGTCCGAAGGGCAGGGTTTTTTTCTCTCTCCCAGTCCTAACAATAAAGAAGCAATGTCTGTCGGTAAACTTCTAGATGCCTGGACAGATTTTGATGGAACTTTGTAAATATCTTCTCTGCGCCCCCATATGGCTGACAAAAATTTTGGCTACAATTGGTAGTATATTGTGGCTGACACAGGCATTCTTTTCTATGAATCGAGAAGAAAATAAGGTAAAGGGTCATTTATAGCACATGCTAAAAAAAAATAAAATAAAATTAAATTAAAAAAAAAAAAAAAAAATTCTATTAAATGAGTGGTAACTGCCAAAGTTGGCCATTCCCTGAGTCATAATAAATCAATAGGTCGCAATATCATTAGGTTAAGAAAATTATTCTTCTATATAAAATTTGATTAGATGAACTTATGGAAAAATTTGAATGACTGTATCTATTAAAGTACATATATAACCAAGAAACAGTTCAGAAGTGATCATCGTAGAGACCACATGTACAATTAACTTCCGCCACAGGGCTTGCTTGATGTAGTATATTACATGAGCAAACATTAGGCGATGAGATAAATTATTCTATTTTATAGTATTAAATACACTAGAAAAATACCCGTCCTAAGACAGAAAAATAAAAATCTTAATGTAATCCTAGATTTGCTTCTTCACCATCATAAAAATGAAAAAAAAAAAAAGAAGAAAGAAGAATAAACTAATAAATGAATTTTTTTTAAATTAATAAACGAAAAATCCTCTAGGGGTAAAAAAAAAAAAAAAAAAAAAAGAAAAAAAAAAAGAAGGCAAAAAAAATTTTTTGGCAAGACAATCCTTGGAGCAACGGCATGGACAGAGCCCCACCTGGCCGCACCTCTTCACATTGGTGTGCAAAGCTAGAAAGTGCCAAAAATAGAACTTATGAATAACACTTGGCCTAAAGAACCACAAATTCTTCTAATATGTATGTTTTGGTTCTGTGTGTGTGTGTGTGTGTGTGTGTGTGTGTGTGTGTGTGTGTGTGTGTGTGTGTGTGTGTGTGTGTGTGTGTGTGTGTGTGTTTCATAGCCACACCTACATGAAATTGTTTTAGCTGCCAAAAGTTAATCAAAAGACCAATCAGACCAAAATTTAGCATATAGTCTTGAAGTACCTGGGCAAGCACTATTATCCACATCACACCCACAGGAGATTATTTTGGCTACCAAAAGCTATTCAATGGATCATCCAGGCTGAAATTTGGCAAGCAGTTTCCAAGTAACGTGGCAAGCATATGGGTGTGGTTTGGCCATAGTTGCACCCACAGGAAGTGGTTTTGGCTGTAAAAAGCTACTTAATGGACCAACCAGGCTGAGTAACTTGATGAGCATTATTAACCACATATATGTGTTGCAATGAGTCTAGTTGTGTAATAAACACACCCATAGGAAGTTATATTGGTTACCAACAGCATTTTAGAGGACCAACCAGGGTAAAATTTGGCATGTGATCTCAAAGTTATTAGTTGAGCATTATTAAGATGGGTGTGGTTTAGTCTTAGCCACACTGCAGGAAGCTGTTTTGGCTACAAAAGCTAGTTAAAGGGCCAACCAGGCTGAAATTAGAGTGTCTATGCTTTATGTTGACATCGAACGGAAAATGCTGGACATATGCTAGTATATATATATACTAGCAGCATGTACCTGGCGTTGCCCAGCCAATGTCAACATGAAACATTATAGAAACCACTCAAATTTTGGCCTGGTTGGGCCTTTAATTAGCTTTGGGTAGCCAAAATCACTTCCATGCATGTGGCTAATATCAAACCACACCCACATGTAGTTAATAATGCTCACCCGATTACTTGGACTTGGTAGGCCAAATTTTAGCAAGACTAGTCCATAAATGAGTATTTGGCAGACATAATGATGTCCTATGGGTGTGGACAGGATCAAACTACACCCAGTGACACACACGTAATCAGCAATGCTCACCCAGTTTCTTGGAAGTCTCATTCCAAATTTCATTCTGGTTGGTCGTTTCATTAGCTCTGAATAGCCGAAACAACTTCCAGTGGCTGTGGCCAGACCACACCCACATTTGGTTAATGATGTTTTCCTTGGTATTTGGGAGACCACATGCCAAAATTTTTACCTGATTGGTCTCTGATCAACTTTTTAAAGCAAAATTACTTCTTGCAGGTGTGACTATGACCAAACTGCACCCATCATCATGCCCACGTGTTTAATAATGCTCACCCAGTTCTAGGAGAGTATATACCGAATTTCAGCCATTTTGGTCCAAGTGTTTAGCCATGACGCCTTGACACAAACATATTTACAAACTAAAATATATATTAAAGTGTTTGTTGATCTAGCTCCTTTGGTCTAAGCATTATTCGGAAGTTTTTTTTACACACCAATGGGAAGAGGTGTAGCCAGGAGGGATCCCACCCATGTTACTCCCGAAGTCAAGTTGTGTATACATACCATATATCAAGTCTGTCACTCCAAGGATTTGTTTGGTCAGAGTACCAATTTTGGGCTCTTTGGGGCCTGACATGAAAACAGAAGTGGGTGTGGTCATATAAATGTACTTAAAACATTCCTCAAATTATGTTGATTCTAAATATAAATGGGTTTATTGGTCTAACTCCCTAGGTTCAAGTGTTTTTTGTGTGTGCTGAAATACCATTCTTGGCCTTAATAGCCTTACACAGGGAAAGGAAGAGGTGTGGCCAGGTGGGACCCAGCATATGTTACTCCCAGAGTGAAGTTGTATATACATACCAAGTTTTAGATATGTAGCTTCAATGGTTTTCTGGCAAAAGTACCATTTTTGGCTTTTTCTCATTACTATGGTGACTATTTTCCAGAATTTTAGCCCATGTATTAAGTTGGGTCAAAACCTATTATCATGCCAAGTTTCAGAGAAATCCACCCACAGGTTTGGCCAGAATGATGGTACAAATATACAGACAGATATCTCCTATTTATATACATAGGAGACTAGCAGCATAAACCCAGCGTTACCTGGCCAATGTCAACATGAAACATTATAGAAGCCACTCAAATTTTGGCCTGGTTGGTCCATAAATAAGTATTTGGCAGGCACTATGACGTCCTATGGGTGTGGCAATGACCATACCACACTCATTGACACACACATGCGATTATTACTGCTCACCCAGTTGCTTGGAAACTTCATTTAAAATTTCAGACTGGTTGGTCGTTAGATTAGCTTTTTTAATAGCCAAACAACTTCCAGTGTGTGGCTATGGCCAACCCACACCCACATGTGGTTCATAATGCTGTCCCAGGTACTTGAAGACCACACGGCAACTTTTTGCCCGATTATTTTCTGATTATCCCCTATATCCCATTGCATGACTGTGAAGAACAACTCTAACCATTAAATATTCACCATTAGAATGAGAGCACCTGTTTTATTCTATTTTAGTCAAGTCCTTGGATTGTAGCTTCCTCAGGTTGTTTGAGGCAGCTCTCCTCACTCAGCCTTTCAGTGAGCTTGTCTTTCTGTCGATCTGGGATAATCGGTCAAAGTTAGGGAAGGGTTGGAAGGTAAGTCTCTTAAAGCTCTTTAAGCTGCTTACCCAAATCCTCCAACACAACCCCCCCCCCCCCTCCCAGTATCCTGTATATCTCCCAGCCTGACTGTTTTGATGACTAGTTGTCTTCGTCTGAAAGCCTTTGAAAATCAAGAGCTCTGTCCCAAGCTCTTTTTAAGAATGCAGTAGCCCTGAGAAAAAAAGGACAAAATGTTGTCAGTTTTAAAATCTTTTTTGACCAGTAAAAGCTGAAAACTGACCTCACATAAAATGTTTGTATCTCATTGCAAAAGAGTACAGGGCTCTTTGCAGTTGGTCTACTTAATTTACACCTTTGCCCTTCTTTTCTGGTGCACAGAGCTGCCACACAGCCCCCCCCCCCCCAAAAAAAAAAGAAAAAAAAAAAAGAAAAAAAAAAAAAAAAAAGAGAAAGAAAAGGAAAGAAAAGAAAGAAAGGGAAAAAAAAAAAAAAAAAAAAAAAAAAAAAAAAAAAAAAAAAAAAAAAAAAAAAATGAAGGAGAAAGAGTGAAGGAAAAGAAAGCAGAACCACCAGGAATTCAACCTATGATTTTCAGCTTTTTAGAATTTCGCCATTTTTCAGGCTTTCTTTGTATGGAAATTTGATTTCTCTTCCCTCATCAATGTTGCTACATTTTCCAATTTTGATCATCCCATGTTACTTTGAAACTCCAAAGTGTCCCCATCAAGTTTTTGCCAAATCCATCAAGTCATCTGAGAGGAGATAGAAACCTAAGCTTTGTGACAGACACACACACCAAATTCAATGATTAACCTGATCCCTCACTTCATTCAGAATTGAGAACTCCTGAAGAGTAGCAGTTTAAGGTTGCATGCAGCCAAATGGTACCCACATGCACAGTTGGAGGTTTAGTGGTGATGATGCCAGACCGATACTAAAATATGTTGGTCTAACTTGGTGGGAATACAAGCCAAAATCAGTTTACCAAACACAAAACATACCAAGCCTGTTGCAGCTTCCCTTGCAATAATCAAGCTACTGAACTTTTACATTGCTATGCATTCTATAATAAATCTTTAGCATTATATTTGGTTTGATATATGGAAGGTTTCCGGTCATGGGGTATGAGAAAAAAAATAATAAAAAAATCAAGCCACCTTTTACCTAACAAATAGAAACACACATGACACACCCACAGGAAAAAAAAGTGGCCATGTGGGAAGGAGCCCAAGTTACTCTAGGAGTCCAATATACTTTTACCTGTGGCACACAGGTGTAGGAACACTTGGAATGGTGTTTGGGGGAGGGAGGGGGGGGGGGGGGGGAATAGCATACATTCACATGTTTTGCTCAAGAATGGATTTTTAACGGATTGTTTACTGTTTGAGAACAACAAAAAAAAAATCATTGTTACAACTAATTAATTACAACTAGTGTTTTTATTGTATGGACACCCTGTGGTTACAACTAAGTACTCTTTCTGTATAGATATCCAAAAGTTGTAAATTTTATTACAACTTTAACCTAGTCTTCTCAAGTGTTTTGTCTGGTCTAAAACACCACTATTTAATAAATATTATAGTACTTTGCCACAGGTCTTAGTGCAGGATCGTTTTTGTTTCACTGATTTTGCACCCTAGGATTTTTTCCTCTATTTTTGACATTCCTTTTTGCCTGGTGATCCCACAGGAAAGGTGTGGCCAGGTAGGATCCAGCCCATGCCAGCGTCACATTTCTATCCATTAGTGAAAAAAAAAAAAAAATCTTGAATGGTCTGACCCTTACCTCTTCCTGATCTAGCCCCTAATTGCCTCAAGTGATGTTCTTTTTGTTATGCCACATTTTTTTAAAAAGAAAAGAAGATTCTTTGGAGACAGCTTGATATAGGGAGCTAAATGAAGCTCAAATGGTGGTCATGGAACCCAAAGTTCAAAATCACCCCCTTTCCATCACACAGGAGGCAGGCTGACAGAATGTATGACAAATAATAAATAGACCAGAGGCCAACAGAAGTATTGCAGCTATGCTTGCAATATTTTCCTAGTGATCAAGCCACCTGTAAACAGAAACACACATAGACATGCAGACAGGTTGAAGTGTGGTCTGGTGGAACCCAGCCCATGTTAATCCCAGACTCAAGTTGTGTTTGCATGCTTAGATTCAGGTGTCAGTCCAGGTGTGAGGGTTTGAGTGTTACATGTACAGATATTAGCACCAATCCTTTCTCTCATCACTGAGCCCTTGAAGGACTTCAGCCATTGGCAGGCTTAAACAGTTTTTACAGCCATAAGTGCAAGTTTTGCTAGCCGTAGAGTTTCATCTTTGGCTGCACACACTGGCTGGCTCCATTGTTGCCAGTCCTCCCCCCCCACCCCGTCTTTTTTTTTTGTTGTTGTTGTAGTAATGTCACAAATATTATTTTAAGCAATAGTAAAAATGAGACAGAAAGCAGTCAACCCTTTACATATTTCTCACAAAAAGTGAAAGACTCATTTGTTTGGACAGGGCAACATAGGGAACTGAATGCATTTCTAATCGTTGCCATGGGATTCCCTGAGAGATAAATAGGCACAGAGCACAACCCTCCCACCCACACCCCACCCACAAAAAACACACAAAAAACACTCGAACAAAGAGAGAAATCAACAACCAACACACCAGTCTGAGTAGTCTACTCAGTTTCTTTATATTTTCTAGACATAAGAGAAATCTTTAACAAACAAGAATTTCCTGAAAGATATCCTGAATCCTTATAATTTTTTTTATTTTTTTTATTTTTTTTATCAGGAAGAAACTGTTATGTTCTCATACCTATTTAATATGAAGTACCAAGATATTCAGAATAAGATAGTCCTTTCTTTTCTCTCCAAATTTTATTTTATATATAAAAAAAATAAATAAAAACAAAGAAAATAATACAGTAAAATCTCAGAGTCATGAACCCCAGAATTACAAACAGACCAGTCC
Organism: Lycopodina hypogea; assembly: GCA_963969325.1. Classification (NCBI taxonomy): domain Eukaryota; kingdom Metazoa; phylum Porifera; class Demospongiae; order Poecilosclerida; family Cladorhizidae; genus Lycopodina; species Lycopodina hypogea. Next base: position 3,928,647 of record OZ017783.1, on the reverse strand, counting down.
ACTAAACACCAAACTGGAAGAAAAGTTGGTAAAGTACATGAAATATATACATGTTTTCAATACTGTTAAGAATGCACACCACCTGAATTGCAGCTGCTGCTATGCTCTGGCTCTTTTCAATGAGGAAAACTCCCCCCCCCCCCAAATTGTGTGTGGGGAGAGAGAACAGCTGCAGTAACCATAAATGTGGGTTGTGGTACGTCAACTTAATTTTGAACTTCATGGCAGGAAGAAGGGTTGAAACAGGTAAGTAGTAGAAGAATAGCTGCAGACAAGCACGTTTGCATTCATTTACAGTATTTAGGAAAAGTGCTCACCAAAAAATAATCCTAGATTACTGCAATAAATGTACATTATTATGAATGACACCATATGAGGTCATCATTTCAGAATCATGAACATTTCAGTTACAAACACTGCAGTTTACCAAGGGGTTTCTAAGGTTCTACTGTGTGTGTGTGTGTGTGTGTGTGTGTGTGTGTGTGTGTGTGTGTGTGTGTGTGTGTGTGTGTGTGTGTGTGTGTGTGTGTGTGTGTGTGTGTGTGTATATATGTTTTGTTTTTTGGTTGTTGTCCAGTTTCAAACAATCAGAATTAAAATTTAGAAATGGAAGTTCAAGCCAGCTGGAAGCTAGGGCTGCTTTAAAGTAGAGGTAGAGAGAAGACAGAGGAAACACGAGATAATACACATATCCAACTGAAAACATTTGGCAACAAACCATTCCAATGATGAGAACAATGCCTTTCCTTCCGAATGAGAGTGGACAACAAAATATTAGAAGAAAAACTGCAATAGCTTTTATCATTGAGTGCATGTGGTCATGAACAAAATACAAGTTGGTGCAGACAAATATCTCGACTTAGCCAGAGAGGGAAGAATCATGAAACGAGCATGCTTAATAGGGTACTTGCATGATTACATCACACACAACCTGCCACGCCTACTTATGGTATCAGTGACCATCCAGCACCATAGAAAATGTATTAGCATTCACGACCTGCAATGATATTTTCGAGAATTGCAATTGCATAATAGCTCCTGTTTTCACCATACTGCAGGAATTGAAACTTTATGAAATTTCCAGCGTGCTCACAGCATATTCCAGAGTATTCAGAGCTGTGGTCATAGATAAATCCCAGCGCAAAAGTGAAGAAAGATTAGTCCCAATATTGCCAGGAGCCTGCCCAGCTAGTTGTAGGAACTCATTGGTTGGCGGCAGTAGTGGTGAGTATCACACAGTTGTCAGACACAGTGTCACAGCAAAAATAGCTCCTAGTTTTTCTCTAAACACTTTGTAGGCAGCACCTCATTTCCAAGAACTTCTGGATTGTCACAGGTGCTGTCTGACAGCAATCTGAAAAGTATTGCAGCTTCTTCTTGGCCAATATTAACCTTAGCAACAATCTGACGCTGACCTCTACTGCCGCCTACCTTTGAGTTCTGAGAACTAGCAGCAAACTTGGTGGCCAGTTCTTAACTAACCTTTTTTTCCTCACTTTTATGCATCATTTTTTCCACAACCATAGTAGGAACATTCTAAAATTTGGTATCAGCACGATAAAAATTTCATAAAGTTTCTGTTAGTATAGCATGGTAAAAGCAGGAGCTATTTTCCATTTGCAGTTCTCAAAAACATCATTGGTAGTCATGAATCCCAATGCATTTTCTATGGTGCGGGTGGTTCACTGATACCATAAGTAGGCGTGGCAGGTTGTGTGACATAATCATTCAAGTACCCTATTCACTTGACATTTACACTTAAAATTTTTCACACACATGGTTTTTAGAGTAGAGAACTACTTATCCAATTCTTACCTGGTTTTCTGCTTCTTCATAGGTGGTTCTTCAATGTCTCCATCATTCATTTCCTCCTTGGCCTCCTCTTGTTTCCTCTTGTCAGCTTCTCCCTCCAGCTGAGCCTTCAGATCAATCTTACGCACAGTAAGAGATCCAAAGTCAGATCCACCAAATGATGCAAGTGCCTCCATAGCAGCTCTCTCAGCCTACATGAAATGATACAAAAAATAATAAAAAAAAAAAGAAAAAGAACTGACATCCGACATGTTTACACACTGACATTATCAGACACTCATCCATAATTTATGCTAATACCACATTAAAGCTGATTTTGGGAACACACATTGGTATTCCAACCCCTAAAAAAAAAAAATCCTAGATGAAAAACCCTGAATACCATCTTCCCATTATTCAACACTTTCGTACCATGGTTACGAACTTAGACCTATCTTGGTATGGGTCCGCAGGCATCATTTGGGCATTCTGCTAGTGTGTGTGTGTGTGTGTGTGTGTGTGTGTGTGTGTGTGTGTGTGTGTGTGTGTGTGTGTGTGTGTGTTGTGTGTGTGTGGGTGCGCACACATATCAGTAATAAAAAATATTTATATATATAAAGGGGAAACAAAGATTTAGAGTTTCCCCAAAAATTACGGAAACAAGAAAAAACCAATCCCAGAAATATCAAAATAAGGCATGAATACTCAAGTATTATCTGCCTAATTTTATATTCCTTAATCACTGCCTCCAAACTTTAAACTTGATATTTGACATAGACCTTTCTTAAGCCCTGTTCACACTACAAATAGGTTTGTACCTCTCTCCAGCAACACCCGGTTCCAAACATTTTCTTGCGTCCACACTGGCATAGTGCAGAACACACTCCACATCACTCCCATGGGCTACATAATTGGTTTGCCTCTATCTCATGTAGAAACAGAACATTTTATTTTCTCGTGTGCTACTTAGTTCTGTCTTTTCCCCTCTGCAATGTCATCGCACAAATGGAGGATAGAGAAGGAGAGCTGTTAGTAGCTAAACTCATACTAGCGAACATAAACTATAAAGCCACAGGAATGTTAAATAAATGAGCTGCTTGAAGCCTACCCTTCTGAAGCTTTCAGGTGAAACCCGTTGGAACGAAAATGGGGGTAATGTGGACAGGTGGAATCCATTCCAGAAACGTGTGAAACAGGTTTTAGTGTGCAGTGTGGACAAGCATTTAGAGGCTCTTGAACATAACTTTAACATTTTTGGATAGCTATTATCTAGAAATTTCCAGGTCAACCCTAAATAGAGATTGCTAGCCAAACCTCTAATATATACTATTCATTTAAAAAAAAATTTAATTTCTGCAAGAAGACAACAAATATGAGAAAAAAGGTACAGGAAAGATCAGAAATACTGAAGGTACTTGAAAGATCAGTAATACTGAAGTACACGCAATTTCAAATAAATTAAAAAAATTCAGACCTGCTGATGATAGTTTTCACATACAGACACATAATCAACTGCCAGCTTACACGGGTCTTCCGTCTGGGTTGCTCGCTTTGACGGGCTACAGTGCCAAATTCGTCACCATCGCTGACATAAATGGAGGAAGGGTGCTTAGCAAAATCAGTCACACCCACCTCAAGAACACCTAAACCAGAAACTAGACATCCCTGAGGTACACCAGTTTCTTCCACCAGCTTGGGGTTAAGATCACTCATTCCAGCCATGCAACCAAGAGCGTACTTCACATCTACTCGTCACTTTAATAGCGTTCACAGACCCCAGCGTTCACAGACCCCGGATTTCAATCGTGTAAAGAAACCACCTGTACTCTTTCGGAACCGCCAAGTCCATTACTGCGCATGCTTGTGAGCAAATGTAGTTTCTGAAGTAGAAGACCATTTCATTGCTGTTCCAGCTGTCTTGTAGTACGTCCTAGCTGCTGTAGTCCTGTCTCTTAACTTCTAGAATGGCGTAAGGGCAACGTACAGCTGCGATTTTTAGGACTGTTTCACTCTAAATATTGAGTATTTATTGTTTACATGCTTGTTGAGAGCCCAGTTTAGTAGGGCACTACTGTACACCGAGTGGTACCTAATGGTAGGGATCATCACTGTCAAAAAATGCTAAAGGTGCTGAACACCCAAGGAGCTATCATATATTACCAGTAGGGCTAGAGCCCAGGGATGGCTCCGGCTATGTAGCTATATTTAAAGAAATAATCTTCCAATATATCCCTAGCCCACTCTAGGGGTAGAGACTTGAGTATAGGTGAATGTGTTTTTTTTTTCTTCTTTTTTTTTTTTAATTAATTTTTCCTTCCTATTTGACCTGTTGAGCCAGTTTCATTTGGGACCACTCTAATACAGTTGTACCATTTAATTGTATGTCTTGGTTGGGCAGAGGAATTACGATCGTTCAGAAACATTGTTTTGTTATATACTAAACTTGTTCAGAAACATTGTTTTTATTATATACTAAACTGTGAAAGTGATGCTAAAGTGATATTATTATTGAAATCATGGATACGCTTTTCTCTTTGTCTTGCAGCATGTTGGGTACTCAGATGCGTCATATTTATTCTTACATTATTTAGAATGCGTGGAAGAGGCTGGAGAGGAAGGGGACGTGGTTACAGGGGCAGTGGGAGAGGGAGTTGGGGAAATCCAGGAGAAGAGATGTAAGTGCTTTAAAAATTGTATATAATACATATGTCAATAATGTTGGACGTAGTGAAATATTTATAATTTGTTGGTGTCAAGGTTTTTTTTTAACCCTATGTATGCACAGAAGACAGAGTCTAGTGAAATGTATTGATGTTTTATTTTTGTCACTTCATGCAGCATAGAATGGCATGTAAAATTTTGTTATTGCAAGACCAGGCAAAATATATTTTTAGTTTCTCAAGCATATTTAAAAAATATATATTGGTGCAGTGATGGCACTTTTTTTCCTCCTTTTTCCTTTCCTTTTTGGGTGTAATCTGGATGTGGGTAAAATTTTTTTTTTTTTTTCTGTTTCAAATACAAAATATTATTAATATTGTTATTGACAGATAATGGTTCTTAAAGGGATTATATGATAAGAATTTCAATGTGGATACTAAACATTGATGCTGGCGGGCCTGAGGAACTAAAAATATATTTTGTATGTACTAATCATGTGTTGTTTTTCCCCACTTACTTATCGATTTTCCAAAGTGGTGCTGTTGTGTTAAGAGATTATATAATTTTCACTCAAATTATGAAACTTCTAAACAAGTGTCAGTTATTCCAAGCATTACCACCAGTGTTTTAGGGTTGCTGAGGTACTCACCATTCAGTGAAAATCCTGTAGTGGGATAATAGTGCTAGAAATAACCATGTGGCTGCCCCCTCCCCCTCCCTTGGAGCGTTTTGACCTCTTATAAATTGTATTGTGCATTAAAATTGCATTATTACTATTAGTACGTGCTTGACAAAAGTGCATGAGCAATGAGGCTAGGCATACTTCATCCAGCAGCCCATTTCTCACTCACTAACTACTGTACCTCGTGACCCTGTCCCTATAGCACAATCAATGCTACCTTATAACTCTTCCACCTGTCTTCTTATCCCTCCTTACTCCATAGCTCTAATAGCTGAGTGGATTGGCAAGGGTAGAAACCCCCCCCCCCTCCCCCAATCAACAGTGTTGCTTACTGTGGCTAATTTACGAGTCAGAGTAAGCCCTTAAATTCTGGGAATCTTATTGGCCAGAATAGCTAGCTGTCAACCAGAAGGCGAAGAGAAAATTAAGTAAAAAAATAGATTTTGTTCTCCCCATCTGCCTTCCCTTGGATGGTAAAGGGTGAGTGCATGGGTGGAGAAATTTCCAGTTTACAGGCTTCATTGACATGTGCCTTGAAGGCAGACTGAGTGATGCCTCAATGTTTCCCTGCCTCTTCTTTCACCCATGTGGCACTCCAGTGCACCTGTGTACCAGGGTGATCCTTTACCAACATTGAAAGGTATTCCGCTTGCCTTTGGTTAAATGGTCAGTAATGAGTAGGGCTAGACATTTGAGGTGATAAAAAATGGTTTTAAAGTGTTGTTTTTTTTTGTTTTTTTTTGGTTTTTTTTAAATTAATGTGATTGAAAAAGGTCCAAAAAATAATTTTGGTCCAAAAAACCAAAAAAAAATTATCTACGAAACACAAAGAATGGTATATTTTCCCTTTCTCTGAGCTCGGACAACTAATGACATTGCAAAGGTAATGTTCAACCATTATCTAGCAAAGATTATCCTTGGTCAAGCTGTGCCTCCTATATGTAAGTACATTTTTGGGGAGATTTGCTCAATACTTGGAATATATAATGTAGATGAAAAAAACAACTATTAAATTGTATGTAACAGTTTGTGAATACATGCATAGAACTTTCCGAGATAATGCTAGTTCTCTCTTTTTATCAATATGAACTGCATGTGTTAACAAAAATTATATATATATATATATATATATATATATATATATATATATATATATATATATATATATATTTCAATTAGTGTACATAACAAACCACACATGGTTTTGTGGGATAAACAAGTTATTTTACTGTGGCAATTATGAGTAACCTGTTGAATGCTTGAATTCTTTTGATGCTTGTAATAGAAAAAAAATAGATAAAGAGAAAAAATTAACAACAAAGTTCTGTTCGCTCTCACTTTGCCAGTCGAAAATCAATATAAGTCTCAATATTCACTCCATCCAACTTCACCTGAAGCGTTTTTTTTTCCCCCTATGTTAGTCCTGAAGCTCAGCGATGAAGGGATCAGGATATAGCTGTATAGTTCATAAGGAAAGTACAGGCATTCTTCAGACCATATAGAATGTAGCTGAACTATCATCCTTTGCCAACCTGCGAGAAGCAGAAACTCTGAGAATTGATGTCTGACAGTAGCTTCTTGCTAGTCCCTGTACAACCAGGTGCATTCTTTAAATACAGTGAATACGAATCACACAGGAAATATTTAGCTAGATATTAATATATGGCTGAAAAATTAACACAGAACAGAAATCATTTAGCTATATAGATATTTAGCTTGGCAAATAATCAATTTGTCTAAGCTAGCATGACACATTTGTAACAGTCATAAAATTGATGTTGAACTTCTGGAGCAACATTGTTGCCATTCCATTGGAGAGAACTATGGAAGATGGAGGAGCTTAGCAATAATGAAATTCTGGGTTGGCATTGTTATTGAATTGAACATTGCTTGTGATGTGGAACTGCTGCGGTAACATTGTGTTCATTCTATTGAAGAGAGCTGTGGAAAATGGAGAAGCATTGTGGTAAGGAATAGCTTGGATAACTGTGTTCAGTGCAGTACAGAGAACTATGGAACATGGGGAATGTTGTGATATAGAATTGCTGGGCTGATATTTTTCGTTGCATTGAACATGCAGAGGTTAGAGTGTGTTGTCATGTGAAACTGCTGGGGTGAGGGGAGGTACAGTGTTCAATGCATTGAAATTGTTGAGAAGGTTGTGAGTGTTATGATGTGGAATTGTGTGGGAACACTATTTACTGCATTGAAGGTTGTTGAGGGTGGATTATTGGGAACTGCTGAGGAATAATGAGAATGCTTTCAACATTGCTGAGGTGGATGGCAGAAGTATTTTGGTATAAAGATGTGGAGGGCATGTAAAGGTTGGACGCATTTAAGGAAGTTGGGGTCCATGCTCTCAACAAAGTTGTGTTGAGAGTTCTTAGTTGTAGTCGATTCTGTTCTGTTAGCTTCACTTTGTTATGATAGTTAAAGTGCCATATCAATTCAGTGTCTGTCATCCTCATCCAACAAGTCATTCCCATCTTCATCCTCCATCTCATCACTATCATGTTCAATAATTATTTTTTTTACGATATCATCATTTTCAATGTCCGCCACGTGCCTACAAACTTCCTCCACATGTCAACTGTTGTATGTTGGAAACCTTCCGGAGTTAGTCATTGTACTTCTGTCAAGTTGAACTTTACATTATATTTTGCCACGTACCCCTTGACCAATGCCCATGCTAACTCAATGGGATTAAGTTTGCAATGGGCCACCGGCAAGCATAGCACTATGTCCATGTTATTTTGCTGCTTGCTTTATTTGTCAGGTAGATAGGTTTGGGTTGATATTGTCGTACTTTTTCCAGTAGCGTCTTTTTTATGTCTGTCAGCATATCGTATATTTTGTCTGTTTAACCATTATTTATTGTCATCTTTTTAGTTTGCTGTCGTTGGGGCTTTGTCCTTTTGTTTGTTATGGTATGTGGTGTTGTCTCCAATTATTGACAAGTCAGGTGGTAAGTTTGGCAGTAATTGTTGTGTAAACCATTCCATGTAGTGTTCAGTATTCATTTTGTCGTGGTAGTCAGCACTGTTAGTCTTAGATTTAAAAAATCAAATCTGCATCATCAACCCAGCCTTAGACTCCTCCAGCATGAACCACAATCAGTCTTTGACCTTTCCTACTTGGTACCTTCCATCCACCTTAGCCGTCGTAGTACACCCATATATATTTGTTAGAGTGATGTGCATTGACCCAAGTTTCGTCAAAGTATACAATAGTTTTGTTTTGTTGTCGCAGTTTGTGTATAGCTTGTAAATATGTATGTCTTTGTTCAATAATGTCATGTTGTTTGTAGAGGAATCGTTTAAGGTCTGCTTTTTCGTAGGAGAACCCCATGCTTCGAAGAATTCCACTGACAGAACCGGCCTCCATTAAATACTCCACTGATCCTCACCTTTTCCAAAACAGCTGATAATGTTGGATATTTCTTTTTTAATGTAGAAGTCATGTACCACCATTCGTACTGCTTTTCTATTGAAAGAGTCTGTATATATTTAAACTCTAAAAACGGTGTAACAATTTATTGGTGATAAAAACTTTCCGTCATTGGCCAAGAACTCTTGAGTGAATGTTTCTTAGACACCTTTGAGATAAGCCTGTTGCCTCAGACAATCTATTAATTACATTCATCCTTTTGTTCATATATGCTTTTATTTTTTTATTTTTTGAAAAAAGCTCTAACATTCTCCACAATACACTTCATTTGTGCTACAAATTTCACTCCTCTTCCAGGCATCTTTCCAATTTTATTTTTTAAAATAAGGTTGGAATCCTTCGATATGCTTTACTCCTTGGAGCTGTTGTTATTTATTCAACCCATTACTAAATTAATAATAAAAGTTATTGTTTTATCATAAAAGAGGTTTTATATTGATTGGATCTTGTTGCAAGATAAGCCACAAGATAGATTATGAGCCATGGTAGCAAGGGAATGCAAAAGACCATTGCAAAACTCCAGTTGATTGTGCAACGTATTTTCTGTGTGGATCAGAACACTACACATGACTCACACTAGTGTTGAGCAATAATGACAAAAAGGACTGAGAGAACGTCAAAACTTCGTTACAATCAATATCTGGCTTAACGTGAGTCTGGCTGGTTGGCGGGAAAAAGCTTCATATACCTACTCCCCCCCAAAAATTAATTGCAGTAACTTCTAGCTGGTACTGGTTGCACCATTTACAAACCTCTCACTTCCAGCGGCAAAGTGAACACGAATGGAGTTTAATAATTTAGAGTTTCTCCAGAACATGAAAAGACTATCAATTACCCAATAAATTTTGGAACAAAGCATGAACAAACACTCAATTATTATGTGCTCAATTTTGCATCCCTAAATGGCTGCCTCTGAACTCTATTCTGTCTGTGTTAAGGAAATAGATACTATTATCATGGGTAAATAATTGTACATGGAATATTTCCTTTTGCTGTATTGGAAACTCCCCCCTTAGAAAGTCTTATAAAGTGTGGGGGAAAGAAAAAAGAAGCAGTCCTACACTAAGACACTAAGACCTGTGGCAAATAATTACTATAATATTTGAGTATTTTAGACCAGGCAATAATTGTTCAGAGGTTAAAGTAGTGAAAAGAGTTACAACTTTTGGGTTTCTATACAGTAAAATTACTTTGGAATCACAGGGTTGCCATTCAATAAAAGCACATAGTTGTAACAACAAACTTTGGTGTTTCCAAACTGTAAAAAATTAGTTAAAAATTCTTTCTTGAGTAAAACTTGTGAATGTAGCCACCCCCAACATTCCACAGGTAAATAGGTGACCCTCATCCAGCATAATGGGATTATAATAAATGATTAGGGATGTGGAAGAAGGGACTCTGTAATTAAGTGTTCAGGCCTTGTTTCGAGACTACTTGGGTAGCTAATGGTCTTTTCTTTTTTTGGTACTTTTTTGGAGAAACCTCAAGTAAATCCTCCTTTTTCAAAATGATTTGTAAATGTTTTTTTTATCACCATTTATTCCATTTTGTAATTTACATAAAATAAAACTTTCAGTCCTGAGGGCTGGACATTGTGTATTCTCTCTCATCTGCCTGTAGTGTGTTTGGGGTTTGGTCTTCCACAGGTGAGTTTATTATTTTTTTAATAATTTTTATATAGGGTTCCTACGGCAATGCCAACAGTGATGATGGTCCGTCCCATATTTGACTGGTCTGAAGTTTTGGAAACTTTTCCGCCAGCCACCCAGCAAGTGGATTACACTTTCCTCACCCAGGTACTCCAAATTGAAGTGTTAGTGTGAATACATTTATTGTTTGAAAACCTGGTAGCTCTCTTTTTAAAAAGTAGGGTAAAACCCACCCTGCAGATGATTTTTCTGATATAATTATGAAATTTTCTGAATTGCTAGTTATATTATGGACGAATTTATTATTTTATATATATTTTTAAGAGTGAGAAGGGATAGTATTAATATATATCGATTGGAACGAACAAAAGGAAATGAAAAAAGGATGGTGAAATGGGAAAAATAAACGGGACTGAAGCCCAGTCCAGGGTACAAACGTCTGACTTTAAGCTTGGGAAATTTGTGCCTTTGTCGATTGGCCATGGTTTCTTAGGCTTTTTTTTCTTTCAGGGTAACATTAGAAGTCCTTTTTTCTTTTCTCACTGAGCATTAACCAAAATGAAACTCAATCTATGCACTCCCAGTGCTACCCTAAATGGAGTGTAAGAAATTTGTGGTGATTCTAATTTCTGTTTGGGTGGAGTAGTATTACTTAAGGACAGAGAAATATGCTGTATTGTGTATGGTGATGCCAATCTTAATGGGCGTAGGAATATGCTGTATTCTATATGGCGAAGACAATTTTAATAGGCATAGGAATATTCTGTATGGCGAAGACAATCTTAATGTGCATAGGAATATGCTGTATTCTGTATGGCAAAGACAATCTTAATGGGCATAGGAATATGCTGTATTCTGTATGGTGAAGACAATCTTAATGGGCAGAGGAATACTTCTGTATTCTGTATGGTGAAGACAATCTTAATGGGCAGAGGAGTATGCTGTATTGTGTATGATGAATTCATATTGCTGGTGGGTTAGTAACTCATCATATTGGTAATTCATCAACAAGGGTTCAGCAAATGTGACAGCACAGACTAATGTCTCAAAACTGACATACTCAGTGGTGATTCCTCAGTATGCTCAACATGAGAATCTGCAAGTGAGCCATCTATACTATGTCCACAATGAACAGAAGTAAACCTTATTCAGATGTATAGAAAATGTATGACGAAACTGACAAAATACAAAAATCTCACTGGTAATGAGTCTAGTGGCTTGGTCACTCTATCAATGGCACTAACAATAGCCAATCAGAGAACTACAACTAAGGTTGATGGATGGTGTATGTCTCCTCCCAGATACCTGGACCAATCACCCTGAAATTATTAGGGGTTTCTCACAGGACCACTGTCCCAGATTGGGGAGCATATGGCTAGGGCTAGGGATGGGACATATAGTCACTAAAAACTTTCCTATTTATCAGTTACCACTAGTTATAATCTGAAGTGGTATTGAAAGGGATATCTATAGAGTAAGTTGTTTTCACAAACCATACCGTAAGTTATAGAGATACTAATTACTAGAAATGCATTTATAAAAACAAGCAAATACCCACCCATAGGGTGGTTTTTTGGTCACCCTTTTTCCTGAGTAACGAACATGTTCAGTTTGTGTAATGTATTATGTAAAAATTATTGTATGGTTTTGACCCACTTCATGTAAAATGGGCATTGGAAGTGTTTCCATTTGGTCCCTTAGCCCTAATATTAATCTTCTACTGGAAAAATGTTGATTGATTTTATTTACAACAAATATCCTATGGAAAGTATTGCAATACAGTTCTATTGGAGGACATATTTTTACACTGCATTATCAGTGTAGGATCATTCATAAGTTCATTTTTACTGTTGATATAAATGTTCTGTGCTTTTGTTATCAAGGAGCCTTAATATAGATTTCAGTGGGAGGTAGGCCTCCCTGATACTCCCCCCCCCCCCCCCCCCCCACCACTAAATAAGTGCATTATTTGGTACCCTTACAGTACATGGGAATTCCCATACTTGTTTATATTTTGCACTCATTGCCTCCCAAAAGAAGCAGCTGAATCTGTGTATATTTGACCTTCTATGAATATTAAAGTGGAGGTGAAAGTGATGGAATTGGTAGTGGAGACTCGTGAATGTGCTGCACTTTTGCTGATTCTATTTTTAACTGTGAGACATGTCTTCTACTGTAGTGTCACCTTGCATGTCTTCATACTAAGGCTCAACTGTTGGAGATGTTATCATAACATGTTCACAAGAGAAACATGATAGTATGTGTCATAGTTGACTACAAGTTAAATGACCCATTTCTAATTAAAATCAGATCTCCACTATTTACTGTCCCCATTGGTGTAACTGAATTTAAGTGGTAAGGGGTCATCAACTTCATATTATATTGGTGCTGTCCTTGTTCAATAAATATGTTGATGGACCTGACAATGTCTTATTACTGACATTTTGCAGATTCCATGCATACAATAGTTGTTGCATTAATTTTAACTGGTAAAGGATTATCTAATTTGTAGCCCATGCATACTATCCTATCCATATAATTATTTGTACTACATCCCTGCCTCTGCCTGTGTAATGAGGGGGGGGGGGGGGGGGGGGGGGGCACAAAAAAAACAAAAAAAAAACAAAAACATTTTCAAACTTGGAGTCCTACGATCACCACAAATTACGTTCAGTTATCTGCATTGGCGTCTCCCTGGAGATGGTCTCAGAATTTCCAATGAAAAAATGTACAAAAAATGTAGGGACCAATAAAAAATTTTAAAAATGGATGTTATGCTTCCCCCCCCCCCAAATATAATAGGTAAGGACCTACACATCTATGAAATTGTTTGTAAATGTCTAAGAAAAAGTGCATTTAAAAAATCTGTGACTTACCGTATGAACAGCTTCGGATGAAATATTATACCCAACAATACATTACACTTATGGCGAAAACAATTGTAAAGAACAGCCAACTGCTTCCTGTAATGTTTCAGTGGGGAGCTAGAAATTCAGAGAGAATATCTTCCTGCACAAAACTCTTACTCTTGCATCTACACACCTTAAAGTTTGGCACTCATACACCTGAAGTTTGCTAGCATACACACCTTGATTCTGGCAGCAACATTGGTTGATTCCCACCTGACCACACTTTCCTGGGGAGTGTCAAACTAAAAATGGTGACTTCTTCAACTGTAGAACTATGTAGAAGTTCAAACTTCACTCTGGGAGCATAAGTCTGTTTGTTGGACAGCCGGTGACTTGATCATTGTAAATATAGCTGCAAACACCTGGTTTTATATATTTGATTTTGATAACCCTTTACCAGTCCACATCAATACTTTGCTGATCTCATGCAGTGCAATCAGGGTGTGATACAGGGCAATTCGTGGGGGGGGGGGGGGGGGGGGGGGGGGAGTGTTTTGTCATGACCATGCCCATGTTACAATAAACATGCTCTTTATTATAATTAATGTTAGTTCAATGAGTTTACAAAAAAGGAGTTTCCCCCCGGACAACTTGTGTGTTAGCACTATTGATAACAAGCCACACTTGGTAGCACTAAATTCAAGCTTCTCAATATTTTTCTTGCTTTTACAGTTGGAACTCCTTATCCTCTGTTTCTCTCCACCCCGGTTTTTCTTTTGAATATCCCTTTTAAAGCACACCAGATTTAACAGTAGAGAAATCCTTCAGTTCATTAAAGTTAATTAAGCCTCACCTGAGAAACAGGATCAGTGACATTTACCTGGCTAAACTAATGCCAACTGAAATTGAGGGACCTATACTTAAGTCACTAGGCATATTTTTAGGGTAGAAAAATAAGCTAATATATCATTGTGTATTGATCAAGTCATACAATATCAACAGTTTCTTAAAAATTGTAGGAGGGGGTGTAAATTTTGGCTTGGGGGGAATCCCATAGTGCCACTACTTTTGTATGACACTGAGTTACTTTGGATATATGTCGGAGTATCTGTACATGTTGGATTATTGCAGTCATCTATGCATCATCCTCAGTATCCACAGATGCCCTTATCTCCTTTGTCGGACTATCTATGTATGCCAGTGATACTCTGGACATCCTTGGACTTTCCAGGTGATTCAGGGATGTCTGAAGTAACTCCACTATCCGCAGTTACTCTGAGCGTGCATGGGAATGTTGGCTACAACACTAGTCATCTAGTTCTACTTGAAGTTGTACAGTTTTATTTTTGTCGCTATTTATATTAATAATACTTAACCAGTCTAGATCATATTGCCAATATTTTGTGATTTTATGTAGTACAATAGCTAAATATTATTGGATAATAGTTGGGGTATCTGATTTGTAGTTGAAAATAATCTTCTAGCTTGTACATGGGTAGACCTTAATTTCTTTGTAAAAGTTAAGGATTTGTTGCCAGTTCAATTCTGAGCACCGATCGTTAGCTGGTTTATGCAGTACAATGGCTGGGGCGGCTGATTTAAATTGGTAATTGGATATACACCAAGAAAGCTGCTGCAATAAAGGGTGGAAGGTATGCAACATGGGTTTTTTTAAATTTTTTTAATGTAATTAAAAAAAAATTTTTTAAAGTATTTAATAAATTTTTAAAAGTTAATTCAGTTTTTAATATCTTTTTCTCTTCTGGAGTGCTACAGCCACCGTAGCAACTGTCGTGTTAGCGCCAGCCATGTTTTAAATATATGTCGCACATGTTATGACATAGCACTGCAGATATGAAGAAAAAAAGATCTGGTGATGCAAATATTAATATGATTTCTTTTTTTTAGCCCTGTATTTTATAAAAACAATATTTCTATAACTTTTCGTAGCCCTTATTCTTTATATGGTGGTGGTCATTGCTTTGTCTGCTTTATTGTATTGTGTGTTGAAATATTTTTGCAGTTACTCACCAAACGGGTGCAGGATATCACTCAGTCTATGGAGGAACAGGCAGTGGTGCAGAATTTTTTCACCAAGGTGCACACTGTTGTGCAGAATATGATCCTGACTGGTGACGGAGAGGAATTGGTGAGTATGTTTCTCGTGGGGGGTGGGGGAGAGAGAGAGGGTGGTTCAGAAGAAGTTCATTAAATAGGGCTAGTGTGAGTAGGGATAGTGGTTAGGTGAAGGAGGGGAATGGATATGGTGGGGGGGGGGGGGGGGGTTGTTTTGAATTTACACCTACATGCCTTTCTTGGAGTAATCAGTTATAGGTTCTTCATGTTACACTGAACCCTACTAACAGTGAGATCCAACCAATGACTTTCATCTATGAGCATTCTCTTAATTTGTTTATATGAATGCTATTCTGATGGCATTCAATGTAGTAGTTATTTAAAAAAAAAAAAAAAACATTATTATTTTTTTTACTTCTTTTTTTTTGAAACTTTTTTTCAAGAAATAATTATAGTATATATATATACAAATTTGTCGTTCTTTCCTTATATTAGTTTCTGGATGAAGTGCGACCTGTGGGATCGATGAAGACCATGACTAACTTAGCTAATCACATGACTGCCGACCTTGTTATTTTGCTAAGAGACATACCTGACCGTAAGTATTTGTGGTCCAATTTGGGTTATTAAACACATCTGACCAGCTATGCAAATTTAGTGTTCCGTGCAAGCTGCACATGTGGTGTTAGGCATGTCACGTACGGATGAAAAGATACTTTGGATATACAGAGATCATCTGCGGATACCAACTGTATTATGTGTACCACAGATAACTTACTACATGTACTTCATGATATTGATAGATCCACAGGTGCCTACAAATATTCTAGATCCCTCTGTCAGGATATCTGCAGATGATGTTACTTGGGGTCGAAATATCCACAGATCATCTTTGAATGTCATCAGATATCCCATGCCCTTGTTTTCAGGCTATCTACGACTTACGCAATTCTTTGGGATATCCTCGGATATCCATGGTTGTCCACATATACCATACACCTCACATCTCTGTTTTATTTTGTGACTAATTGAAAGGTGTTTAACAAAAAGGTAGTAAGGTTAGGGGAGGGAGAAAAATAAATATTGGATATTATCTGAGCTGAATATAGTGTATGTAATGATAGTCCACATGTCCTTTGTTGTTGTCATACCTTTCAAGCTGCTGTGGTGACTACTGTGTGTTATAAGCTTGCTGACGCACTGAACACTGCATCTGATGAGCAAACGGACGATGGTGAGAGCGAAGGACCAATCATTGTTCAAATTCTTTCGGAATATGGTAAGGGAAAGCAGCAATAAAGGACAATATTATTATACATATTGTCACCCTGTGAACCTAATAACATATACTATGCAACTATCCCGGATAAAAGCTTTAAACTCCTAGATTTCAGGGCTGATAGAAATGCCACAAACATCTCTCTATAGCCTTAAATATTTGCTTTGTTTGAACTTTTAAGTAGCTGGTGCTATCTTTGTAGTTGCTATGTTTAAGCTAAACCCAGTCTGCATGCTTAACTGGTTGCCTTGAAGACAGAGAATTATTATATCATGATCACGATTACCTGATTCCAAGATTTTATAGTTGTACTTTTTCAGAGTTTCATAAACCTGACAATACTGGTAGTAATCAGCTCGGCTCGCAGTTCATTGAAATAAAGTTTGCCTCACTGCAGTAGTACATCATCTTTTGAGCAAGTATGGATGTATTTCTTCTTGACGGACCTTCTCAAAGCTGTTAGGACAGCAACACTTTGCAGCGTCCTCAATATTGAGCTAGAAATGACTACTTCTTTGGTTCCCAGTAAAAAAAATATCCTTGTTCTATATTCATTTATATTTCAACATAAATGTTTCTCAGTATTAGTTTTGAAAAAAAAAACAACTGAATTATGGCTATTTAGACAGTATTTTTCTTAATTTCATCTTTATTTATTTGGGGCATGGAGAACATGGTAAAATTCAAGGAAAATGACAGCGGGACTTCTGGGAAAGTGCCCAGCTAGGTTTGTAGATTGGCAGTCAAATTGAGCCAGAGCAAGTAACAGACTTTTAAAAAAAACCCACTATTTACAGTTCCCCCCTGCTTTAAAAATAGAAATGTCGCAAATTTAGTAAGCATCATTTATGTGATTATATATGTATTAATGAGAAATTGTGTGTATGTGGTGTGTGTGCTAGCATGTGTATATGTGATCTGCGTATGATTATACGGCCCATGGACTAAATGGATTTTGATGACAATTTTTTTAAAACAGAGTCACCCCTGGTGGGGAGAAATGGAATTCTAATTTTCCTTACAAAAAACCCATAGCCAAGTGGTTAAGGCATAGATTGACCAAGCGGAAACTCCATGTTCAAACCTAGGAATGTGATTGTTGGCCATATATCTTTCAGCATTAAACCATGCCTCCAAAGCATTTTAATATTTCTTTAAAATGTCAACGTGCAATGCCGGGCTCTCCATTAGTTGTTTGCAATCTCTTCTTTCTGCATTACACATTGCTTTGAAAACATTCAGTTTATTCTAATAGAAGTAATTAAAAGGGAATACTGGATGCATGCCTATTTATATGCTGCTGCTCTTTGAATGAAGCCACAGGGTCTAGCAATGTATCTGTACCACAAAAACAACCCCCATTGGCTCTTATTTGTGATATACTTCTGACTCTCTTTTTTTTTTATTGACTACCTATAGAAATAATTCCCACATTATTGTTGATGCGTAGTGTTTGGTAGACCAATACTACCAATTGAAGTAGTCCTCACAATATTGTTGTTGTGTAGTGTTTGAGTTGGCCAATAACAAGAATGCAGTTGTGCGAGTGCACATGACCACTGTAGGGGACAAGATATACACAAACAGAGAGGGAGACTCAGGTGAGCTCACATACAATCCATCTCAGTCTTCTCTATCTCTTTATTCAGTCCTTGTTATGTCTAGATATAATTTTTATATTAATATATTTATTTACTTTTTATTGCATTGTGCGAAGTAGAGGAGGAAGTAGGATTGATTAGTTGATTTTGGTTTTTTGGATTTTATTGTTTGTTTTTTCTGCACTTTAGTTTTGATGAGTTTAATAATTCAAAACTTGCACAAATATTTAAAGGTCCCACATTTCGGCCTAGAGTCCACTTAGTGACGCATAAGAGGCATGCACCTTGATGTCGCTTCTGGTAACTAGCAAGGTACCCAGCTTAAGCTTTGTTGGAATAAAAGAAAACTTTGCAGAAAGGAAATATCAATAACAATGAAAGAAATGAATTCTACACAAAAATCTGTACAGGGTCTATACCTCTGTCTCCTCCCCCCCCATTTTAAAAATACAGAGACATCAAAGCACCTGAACCAGCAGTACATGGACAGAAAGTGATAATTAGATTACCACCTGCAGGAGATGATAAAAAAATATGTCACAAGACAAGAAAGAAGCAGAAATTATGGACATTCAATGCATGCGTACTTATACTCATTACAAGCATGCTCACCATCTCAATTTTATTTTTCTCCAATTATTTCACATACAACAACCATCATACACTCCTGCTAAAAGAAATCAACGTACATGACCAATCACATGCACCCTAGCAATGCCTATAGCTCATCCATGCTCTTTCTGAGGGTTAAAATGTCTGTTATGTTTAGCTCTATCTAAACAGCTTCGTGTACTTTCAAATCTCTATTTTCCTCCTACTTTGTTTTGTGGCAATATTGAGCTCTATCTAAATAACATTGTTTAATTCTCTCCATTTCTCCTTGGAAACTTGAAGCAGAATCAATGTCAGCAACAACACCATCTGGATGAGCCTGAGGAATAGAACCTTTGCGCCTGAGTCCACCAATGACATGCACAACACGACGTTGCCTTATTGATTACTCGAAGGAATTTGTGTTGAACATTTGCTGAGTCAGGAGAAGTTACAGTGCATCTCACCTCTATTTTAAAAGGGTAACTGAACTGGAAAAAAATATATTTTTTTTATTGTCTTATTTTGTTGTCCTTGATGCATAACCTGGCGTAAAAAAAAATTTGGAAATTTTTAGTCCAATATTCATGAATAAAACTTAGCTTAAAAATTTTTACTTCCTGTGGGGGGTGTAGCTAGTCATTGACGTCACATGGGGGACAGCTGCAGCTACAAGTGAATGGCGGTATACACTATTTCAACAAACTTCAACAATTCCTGGGGTCAGGAGGCCCAATTCCACCGGTAAGTCCAGGATTAGTAGCAGCACATTGACATCCAGCGCAATAGCAACTGAGAAAGAGTTGTGGAGTTGGAAATCTGAAGGAATAAGTGAAGAGATCTGTCCTGGAGAGTGCAATAATTATTCATACCTTCAGATCCTATTTATACTGCTCCTCCGTTCCATCTATGTCTGATTCAGGTACAGAAAGTGAGGAGCAAAGACTTTCTGATTTGTCATGATAAAATATAGCTATTTGCAAAAAAACTTTTTAGCTTTGGCTACTTTTGGTGTGGAGGTAGACTATCAGTTCCATCTCAGAAATATGTTTGTTCATGAATGGTAAAGCAGTTTTAACACTGGATAACATTACTCCAACAACTGTTGACCAGGTCGCCAGGGATTGCAGGGATAATGGGGGAGGGAAACATGAATCTGTTGGTGAAATGTCATTTTCAATGTAATTGTAGCTCAGCAATAGTACATCTTCAACCATATACAATTTCATATAGCCTGGGCTAGAATCACCGTGATTACCAAATATTTGATCTGTGCTTTTATCTGTGGAGTTAATATATGATTTCAAAATATGAAACATGAGAAGAAGGTTCCAAATACAGTATGAAGTGAGTTAACAAATTTCGGTTATCCCAACTGACTGGTCAACCATGCAGTTGGAAACTACACCCACAATAATGCAAGCAAGTCAGAACCAAAAAACCCCCTGCAATTTATTAAAATGGGCATGCGCATAAAGTTTTTTAAAAAACACCTGGGAATACAGCAGTGTTATATTTCTCTGGCTGGGTTTAATCAGCAAATTGTTTTAACTATCGTGGAGAAGCCCGAAATAATGATTTAGTAGCAAGTGGATTAACTTTAGCTAGTGTAGCCTCAGAGTGCAATGTGGGAAAATCCACAGTCCACGATATAAACCAGGACAACCTGAAGTCCTTCCAGATAGAAGTCCAGGAAGGTGACTTTACCAAGAAGAGGGGGATTGTCAGGAAAGCTGACTACAATGAACTAGATAGGATGTTTTTCTATGGTTCATCCAGCAGAGATGCAAAGGTAAGTTTTTGTGTTTTTTTGTTGTTCCTTTTATTATTATTTCATTTAATTTTTTTTTAATTGTATTTTTATGTGTTTATTAATATGCTTTGTTCTGTAGCTAGTTGCTAGCATATACATGTCAACCTATCTGAGGAATTTTTATTCTATATCTTCAAGATTGTAATTTTATACTTTTTAGGAACTCCTATTAGTGGTCCATTATTGATTCCAGAGGCATTGCAGTTCTTTCCTCTTCTTTATCCAGATGAAAATAATTGTGCCTGTTTTGAAGCTGGGACAGGTTGGCTGAAGGCATTTAAAGATAGGCATGGAGTTCGTCCATGAAAGGAAAATGACTTTTAGCAAGTTATGAAGATGTTGGAAGCTTTAAAGAAAGATTACTCAAAACAATGGAGGAAAAGGGCATAACATTGCCACAGGTATTTAACTGTGATGAAACAGGCTTATATTGGAAACTCATGCCAGAAAAATGTGTCACAAGAAAGAAGGAAGCCAAGGGCTTTAAAAAGACTGAAGGATAGAGTGACCCTTATGGCATGTGCCAATGCCAATGGCACTATCAAACTCCCTCTTGTTTTTCTCCACAAGTTCCATAACCCACGCTGCTTCAAGAATATTAACAAGAGTGATCTCCCTGTGCAGTATATTGCACAGAAGAATTCCTGGATGAATCCAACTACTTTTTCCAAATTGTTTCACGACCATTTCTGCCAAAATGCTGAAACAGTTTAAATGAACTTGGTCTTCCACCAAAAGTTCTGCTTGTCCTAGACAATGCCCCAATGCACCCTGACATAAATATCGTTGTATCAAATGATGTTCTCATTATGTCTGTACCTGCCACCCAACACAACTTCACTTATACAACCAATAGATGAAGGTGTGTTGCAGACATTAAAGAGATTATATAAATGAGATTTATTGATACTGATGTTGGACAGAGAGAATGTGGGACTAATGAATATTGCAGAATTTTCCAAATCAATATACATTATGGATGCAGTTCTAAGTATTGGGATGAAATCGAGCCTGGGACCATACCAAAGAACTGGAATAGGCTGTTGATTTCTGACCCATCTCAGCAGGAGGAAGTGAACAATCCAGAGGTCGTCACACTCTTTGACATTCAGCATGCAGAGAAAATGGATTCTCTTCTAGCTGAGGATAGTGATGCTGGATGCCATGATTTAACAGATGAGTAAATGGTGACCATAGTTTTGGAGGAAGATGGAGATGATGAGAGGAGAGCCCCCCCCCCCCCCCCCCCCATCACTGTCACATGCTCTGGTTTTCAGTGACAGTGCTAGCTTTTATCCAAGAGCACCTGGAATTCCAATGAGCACAACTGTTAAACAAAAATTACAAATTACTTGAGTAAAGTAATTGATCCCAAAACATTCAATTAATTAAAACATATCTATGATTATTTATGATGATATTTGATTAATTTAATCAAAATGAGGGCAACTTCAGAACATTTCAGTTATCCGAACACCTCTGGTCTCAACAATTTCGGATAATTAATTTCCTACTGTACAAGGATAACTCCCATTTTTATATGCTACTGATACTCCAAACAATAAAATTCCCTACACTAAAATTTCAAAATTATTTATAAAGTCAATATTTCATCAATTTTTCAGAAAATTCCAAGATTGTCAGGTTAGTACCTTTCCAAATGTTAATTATTTGGTGTGGTATGACCCTTGTGCAAACATGGTGTGCATATTTTCATCATGAGATATTTTTCTATATTACACTCTATTCTCTGCTTCTGTTTGTGTGCAGAGAAGTACAAACCATTCAGGGATCATCTGCGTATGGTGCGGCATGCCAGATGGTGGGACGAAAATGCTACTCACCTCAAGAGGTGAAAAAGAACATTGTGCATGTTAGCAGCTCCTTGTTTTTGTTTCTCTATCATTTTCTTAAATTAAATATAAAATATCCATTTTTTAAATCAATTAAAAAAAAATTTTTTTTTCTTATTTCTTGAAACCCTTATCTTGGAATTGCAGTATATTTCATCTCTTTCTATTCTTTCACCGCAGTATATTTCATCTCTTTCTATTCTTTCACCTGTGTATTTGTTTGTGGGCATTATCTCATTAGTAAGGACTTTGGCTTTTGGTTCGAAATTCCTGATATCTAATGCTTTGTCAGATAATTAATTTTTTCCCTTCTTTTCTTCTCTTCCTTCCCCCCCCCCCCCCCTTCCTTTTTACACTGCATTGAGTGGTCAAG
>OZ017783.1:3811079-3905782 GCA_963969325.1 Lycopodina hypogea | reverse complement strand
ATTGTGCAGTTATTCCCCTTATGGGCGACAAGCCCTTTTCCTTGATGGACGCATTCAGGCGTGTGTGGGAACTCCTTTCTGCTGGCCTGTTTCTTCCTGGATCCATTGGCATACCAGATCCTTGCGAAGTAAAGACCCTTACCAGTTATACATATAAACAATTCCTATTATATATATTCCATAATATATTGTCTAGAGATATCTCACTAATAATTTCATTTTCCCTCTTTTTTTTCTCGTTCTTAAAGATTTTTTAAACTATATCATGTAATGATCATGTGACTACAGGAGAGTGACATGGGTATCCATGAGAACCTAACATACCAGGAGTGTGATGAGCTAACCAGGAATGCCCAAACTATTCATATGATGCTCTCCTTTGGGGCGTACAGAGAAGTCTTAACTGTGGTGAGTGCACTAAGCACATGCATACACCACACATGCACACACACACACATGTATAACGAACTCATTCTTGCTGCACACATTAATGTACAAATAAATATATAGTTATATATTAGTTTATGGTGCTGTTGCTATGGTTATGTTTTCACCATCTGGTACAATAATAATATTTTGGCGTTCCTTTCTTTGTAGGATGGAGCAACTCCAGTCAGTAAGTTATCATCTAAACTACTAATTATATGTGTAGATTATCACAAAAGGGTGTTTTGGGGTGAGGGGTGTTATATACTATACCTTTTTTTTACGTGTGGCACACAGGTCTAGGAACACTTTGCATTTTGTCAAGAATGTATTTTCAACAAATTATTTCCTGTATGAAAACACATAAGTTCGTTATAACTAAGTACTTTACTGCTGGAAAGTCTGTAGTTACAAATAAATACTTTTACATTATAGAAATCCAAAAGTTGTTAATCTTATCATAGCTTTTAACGTCATTGTAAGTGTTCCATACGATTATTTTGCCTGGTCTAAAACACTATTGTTTAATAAATATTATAGTAATTGCTTGCCACATGTATTAATGTGGGACTGCTCTAGTTTCTACTTCAAATATTCATTTCCAATGATTTTGTATTAAGGAAATTGTAACTGCTACGCCTGGCTTCACTTATGCATGTATATTTATCACACTTGAAGTTGTTTGTGAGAATTGATCCTTTCCATCTTGCATTTGAATAGAACCTTTTTATTAGTTGCTGTTGGACATATGTTGCGCTTTTAATCTCCTTGTGCAAGTGTTATCTGTGGCGACATGCATTTATCTTTTAACTCTGCTTTTGCAACTGATCATGTTTTACTTGAACACACCCAGTTGTACGTCTGACCACTTTGCTATGATGACAGAGTGTTTTTTTTTGTTTTGTTTTTAAGGGTTTGTTTTGTTTTGCTTGTTAAAATTTTTTTTTGGGGGTTGGGGGGGGGGGGGGGGGGGCTGGGGCTCCTTGACTCTCTTCCCTCCCCCTCCTTGAAGACACTCATGAAGACATCTCTCTTTTCACCCAAAACTCCTGTAGGGGATAATATGGTTCTGAAATTATCAGCGGTCAAATTTGAAGCTTAACTTTGACCTTTAGGTCCTTTGAATAATCTGGTTTCGGTGATAAAATAGAGTCATTATGTGAGCAATACAGATCAAAGAGTTCAGATTGTTTACTAGTTTTATACAGGAATGCATCATAGTTTTCTGTCCTTTTTAATCATCTATATTTCTGTTACAATTTTTAGGAGGGTAATATGTCTCTACAGCATGCCTGCTAACTGTCCCGGTACTTCCAGGAGTGTCCCGCATATGCTGAGCCTTTCCCGAGTCCAGAATTCCTGGAAGGTTGTCGTAGCTTTCATCCTAGTTTATATCCTGACATATCACACCTACTTCTCCTGGCTGGTTAATTTGCCATAGTAAATCTGAAGATTTAAATAAACACCGTCATGCCTATCTGACAGTTATTTATTTACAAAAGATACTATTTCATAAATGTTTGTTTTTTTAAACCCTTTTTTTTTATCGGATCCGAAAAAATATATATATTTGAGCCACTTAATATCCCAATGCTTTACCTAGTCGGCAGCATTCACCCAGAGCAGTTACTCTTCTCGGAACTGCTACTGTATCAAGTACTCCCTTAATAGGTACTCTCCTGAATAGCTACTCTCCTGAACTCCTGAATAGCTACACTCCAAAATAGCTACTCTCCTGAATAAATCCACACCTCAGTAACAGCTACTCTCCTGAACATCTATCCTGATTTATTTTAATATGATATACTTCATGACATGATATTATTTCCCCATATTCCTTGGTTTTTCCCTTTGTCCCTGAAATTTAATATTTTAGGTTGGCAGCTATGTTTCAGTGGGGTGGGTGGGGGAGGGGGGGGGGGGTGGGGACATATCTTGGTCTTCCCTCACCAGATGAAACTGTCATGGAAATATAGTTTTTTTAAATTTTGTTTTGTTTTTGCAAACAAGCTCTAAACTTGAACAAGAAAGTACTTTGCTACAAGGTAACATGCATAAGGAATTATCAATTTTATTGCATAGTGGATTGTACTTTGGTTAGTGCTTGATTTGTGCATGGTCAAACATTATGTGGTCAAAGATGGGGGAGTATGAGAGGATGTTTGGGTAGAGATAAAGTGAAATACAGTGTTTTATATTAGCATTCTTTTATCAAGCAACTAGACCGGTATGCCTAGCATTGCCTGGGCCAATGTCAAGATGAAACATGGTTAATGACACTTAAACACCAGTTCTATTTTTATAGAACTGCTGTGTTAGCACTGGTCACTGTAATGAAGATTGATGGAAGTAATGGGGAGTGTTATGATGTGAAACTACTGGGGTAACATGGTCCACTATGTACTTTGCTTGTGCAACAACCTTTACTCCTTTCCCAGGCATATTTTTCATTTCTATTTTATGGATGTGATTGTAATCCTTCAGTTGCCTGACTCCATGGAGCTAAATTATTTCTTCGACCGTATACTGAATGTGTTATAATGTTATCATTATTTTATCATATAAAGTTTAGCATTAGGTATGTTAGAATGTCAAACTTCCTGATAAATTGATTTTTCTATTATGATCCTGGATAGCAATAGAGCCACAGCTAAGTATCAGTCGCTTTGTTCAAATAGTATCTACTAAGTAAAATGTGTACAAATGTCCTTCCAAGAATTAAAATATTAAATAGAACTGTAGATACTTTTGTTTAGCTTGTAGCTACATGTACAGTATCTGCGTTTGCACCTTGTTGGTGGGAATAACCTTAAATACCAAATCCCATAGAAATTTTATTGCTGTCAATTTTTGCCGGTATTGGTATCCATGTGTTCAAATCTCTTACTACGGTGGCAAAAGGAATACTTATAGACTACAATGACCATTAAGACTTAAACTTCATTTAGTTTGCATGACAGATTTACAACATTGAGGGTTAACTTTGGGTATAGTTTCATTGTGACATGCACAAATCACTGTGTACATGTCAAATTGTATACAAATGGGCCACGTAAGTAAGGATATATCGAATAGGAAACGTGCATGATTATATCAGGTGCTACCCTCCATGCCTACTTATGGTATCAGTGAACCTCCAGCACCATAGAAAATGTATTGGCGTTTATGACTGGTAATGCTATTTTTGTGAACTGCAAAGTAGTTGTACTTTAACTATACTATAGGTATAAAAACTATAAAATTTCCTGGTGCTGCTAGAAAATTTCAGAATATTCTGAGCTATAATTCTGACAAGTGGAGAGTGAAAGTGAACGAAAAGTTAGTTATGACCTCCCCATTGAGATTGCTGCTAGTTCTCAGAACTCATTGGCAGTAGGAGTAGGGATGAGCGGCAGATAGTTGTCATAGTTAATCTTGGCCCAGAAGTAGCAACGATACTATCTGTCAGGCACTTGCCAAACCAGAAATTCTTGGATATGAGGTGTTGCCTAAGGAAGTGTTTTGAAAAGAAGTAGCAGCTACTTCTGGAAACTGTTTAACACTCCCGCTACTAGCCCCAACCAATGAGTTCCTAGAACTAGCTGGTGAACTCACTCACAATGTCACCTCTAACCTGTCTTCACTTTTATGTACCATTTTATCCACAACCAAGGCTCTGAATAGTCCAGAATTTGCTATATGCACGCTGAGAATTTCATCATATTTCTATTCCTATAGTATGGTAAAAGCATGAGCATTGCCAGTCATGAATACTAATTCATTTTCTATGGTGCTGGAGGTTCACTGATACCATAAGGAAGTGTGGCAGGTTGTATGTGATGTAACCATGCAGGTCCCTATTAATTTTTTTGGGGGTTTAAAGCTGCCTCACTGTGACATTGTTGGAATTGAAGAGTTGGCAATGCTTCCACTTTGCAGCCTCTAGTGGATGGTAGAAATACATAGCTGGGAGATATAGCCTTTGGCTCCAGCAGCGTGAAAGATTAGGCTTCCCTAATTCGATCAGTCCCATTCACCTCTATTGGAAACTCTGTCTATTTTCACTGATCAATTAAGCTTTTGTTTCCAGTTTAGTGGAGTGGCGTTAACGGTAACTAATTTAGGCTTCAAGCCCGAAACTTCAGTTGATAGTTTGCTTTGTCACATGAGCAATTGGGATTGTATTGAAAAACCAAATCAGTTGATGTTTTTACTGGAAATACATTGAAGTGATTGATTGGAGCAAGTCAGATGATGAATATCAGCCAAATGTCTATTCAGAGGTTTTGATATGCAAGAAGTGACAAGAATAAATGATCTATATTCTGTTTGCCAATTGGAAGTCATAGATTTTTTTGGATCTTTGGGAATCTAACCTGTGGCTAGGCTAAACCTGTCCTAGAGTTGCAACAAATATTGTAATTCGGCCGGTGTTACTTAAATGCTAGTTTAGGGGTAAAGAAGTAATTCAGACATTAGATGTTTTGTCCATGATTTCCTTCTTTTTTTCATGTACTATTTTGTTGTTTTGATAGATTTCAATGAGCCTTATTCATTTGGTGGGGTAACACTGGATGTGGCTCCACTTACGTCAGACAAGCCACTCCCCATTGATGAAGGATTTACGAATACTTAATAATTGAATGTGACTTCTTGCACAATGAACACTTGCCTGTTGTCTGATTTTGCCATGTAAATTCTTCTTCTTGATTTGATTGACGTTTTGCATGTGTGTGACTAATCCTTAATTACCTTTCACAAAATGTAAACTTTTTTTTTAAATCAAGGAGTAAATAAATAGCAACACTTTTTTTTTTAAACCACAGTTTATTCTTATTACACCTTCTGACCACACAAACAAAAAAAAATAATAATCCAGAATAATCAATGGAGTGGAAGATGCTCCACTTGCTTAGGTTATTGTGGCTATCAAATTGATTCTGCCACAACATCATTCAAATACTGTTAAAATGTGAGGTGCACCTTAGCATCTTTTAATAATTCTAGACGTAGGTGTCTTGTATATTTATTTTTTGTTTTGTTTTGTTTTTTAATTTACATGTTCTATTGTATTCATGTTATTTAGTTAAATGATAAATATTTAAATGACACATCCAAGACCTAATCTCTCTCTCTCTCTTCTAATTCCACTAGCTATTTCATGGCTAGCTTGCACCCCTTCATACTTCTAAAGGTAGGTGTTTGTTGTTTTTTTTATCTCTCTTGCTTCTAATACCACTTGTGCTTCGAGACTAAGCTTGTCTTCCTATGAAGACTCGTCATTATTACTTAATGGATAACGGTACAAAAAATTTTTCTGAGGTATTAAAGTCAGTGGCCAATCCAACCTCGATAATGTGTTTCCAATGGACATTTTTAGTACACAACAATGGTTAACTTAGAATTTCCCCCTGAGAGTAGGAAGAAGGAAGGGGGGGGGGAGGGGTTTGAAAGAATTAAAGAAAAAATAAGGAAGGGGGGAAAGGGTGGAAAGAGCCAAAAAAAAAAAAAAAAAAGAATGGAAAAATTGGGAGACAGGAAAAAAAAGGAGAGAGAGAGGAAGAAGAAAGAATGGAAGGGGAAAAGGTAGAAAGAAAAAAGAAATCCATAGAATAAAAAAAGGAGGAGAGAACAAAAGTAGAAGTGTAGTGAGACTGAGTTTCACGGTGCTCTTTTTACTGGTATCTATACATATATATATATATATTATAAGACCTATGTAACTGACTATGTAACTATGTTCGTCTGTTTCTCAAAATCCCTCTGTTAGATTTGACCAAACTTTTAGGGATGGAGGGGACCCACCCTGAGATGGTTTTATACCAGGTGGTATGTCTGGGGAAAAACAGAATTTGTCTGTCGGTCTGTCTGTATGTTTGTACTATCATTCTGGCCAAACCGGTAGGTGGATTTCTCTGAAACTCGGCATGATGATAGGTTTTGACCCAACTTAAAACTTGGGCTAAAAATTTCACAAAATGTTACCATGGTAACAAGAAAAAGCCACACAAAAATAGTCAGTTACATGTATCCAAGAGCAGTGATGTAAAAAAATAAATAAATAAAAAAATAATTGAATTTATTCTGATATGCTAATTGAGACATGCAACTTTAAATTATTGCTGTTAAAAATGAGATAAAAAAATGAGAATTGATTTGATTGTGATATATTGATTGTGACTACTTAAATAGCATCAAAGGAAAATAATAAACTGAAATAATAATTTGCTCCACATCTCTCTTAATAATACATCTCCACCATCACCTTTCTTACTGGCAAGACATGTTCAACTACTGGATTTTAGCCTATATTGGCCGGGCAACGCCGGGTATATGCTGCTAGTATAATAATATTGTTCTCAATTCAATAAGGAAGAATCACACAAAAGCAAACAACACTCAGTCCTCGTTATATATATATATGGTACAAATCACCTTAATCACAAACCCAGTTCGAACAATTTGTCCTTTGTCCCAACCCAACAGAAAGCAAATGAATAATAAGTAATGCACATGGTGTATAATTAATTCCGAGTTCACTTTATTACATCACTCCTTCCTTTTAAAGAATATGTCCCATATCTAGTGTGGTCAAACTGGAACTCCTGGCGGGTAGTAGTTTGGTGGGATATAGTGTCTTTATGGGTATCTTGGTATTACCTGCAAGTCATCACTATGAATGATTTCTAGATGTGTTCCTGGAGGTTGTATTAGACTCGTTTCTTTGGGTTTCTGTTTTCAATTTTTGTTAGTATTGGCTGGTAGTCGCATGTTTGGTGGGCACACTTTTCAGTCTATCAAAATGAACCACCATATGCTGCCGATGGACATTCACCCTCTCTATGCGGAAGGTCACGTCAAAAATCTTTGTTGCCACCCGAAATTGTCTGCACCATGGGGAATAGTTTCTTTGATTGACCACGTGGGAGAGTGAAACCAAACTTAGCCACCAACCTCAAAATTCTGACCATTAACTCTTCCATCATAAAACTTCTTTTCCTATTAAGCTGTTGTTCCAGCTTAACTCTGACTTGTTTGTAAGCTGTTTGGAGGTCTTCTTGTAACTGTCTTGTATAGTGTGAATGGAATTTAGCTGTGTGTGTCTGGGTGGGTGCTCCATACATAATGTCCACTGGCATACGAGCTTGGCGGCCAAACATGAGATAGAAGGAGTTTATCCTGTGGTTGGGTGTATGTGAGCCATACAAAGCCTTCTTAGATTGTCTTCCCAAGAGAAGAGCCTGTTCATTGCTGATGTAAAGAGTATATTCAATAGTGTTCTGTTGTACCTTTCAACCAGTCCATCAGATTGAGGACGATATGGGGTAGTGAGAGATTTAGACACCTTGAGTAGTTTGCAAACTTCTGCAATCAATTCAGACTCGAACTGGTGACCCTGGTCAGAATGAAGTTATTCTGGTACTGAATATTTGAAGAAGAACTCGTCTGTCAGCTTCCTTGCTATAGTCATCGCTTCCTGATTAAAGATTGGGTATGCCTCAGTCCATCTCGTAAAATAATCGTGGGTACAGTATTCCAGAATCAACTACCAGTTCCCATAATTGCAAGAGGTGTCTTGCTGCTGAACATAGTTGTCCTCCTCAGTCAATTTGTCAGAGCCATGGGAGCCTGAACAAGAACTCCTCCCAGTGACTCTGCCTCAGGACAGGAAGACACCTGAAAGAGAAGTATGTCAGGAAATTAATTATGGGAACGTTGTTTGTGGCCAAGGAACCACAGGGAGTAAAGAAATGAATAAGAAGGAAGTTAATGATGGGAACGTGGTTTGTGGCAAAGGAACCACAGGTAGTAAAGGGAGTAATTATGGTTATAGTTTAAAAACAAAGAGGGAAATAAAGACAAAGAAGAACAATGGAATAAGAACTCACCTGAGGAGGCCCAGTGGCACCTGGCTGGCCTAGAGAGCCAGAGTCCATAAAAGACTCACCTAACCGTTTAGTAATTAGTCTCTGTTGAACAGCTATCATCTAGAATTATCAAAGTGTTGTTACGTAGTGCATATCCTATTGTGCAAATATTGTGAGAACTTGATTGCCTGGCACAGACAGTCCATCTGGCCAGTTTATGATACTTTTGTTACTAGTTGAAGAGACTCAGTGTGTGAACCTACTACTGACTAACCATAAACAGTAGTGAGGTAGCCTTAGTTAATACTATTAGACCATGATTAACTAGGGAGCAGGGAGTGCTATCCTAGCTTGCAGATTAATACTAGCTGAAGTAGAAAAGACTCCCACACAATTAATGGTTTCTGCCCAATTCTTTGTGAATTAGCAGCATTCCAATCACGTGATCTTCCCAGTGCCAGGATCCAGGGGGGTTCAGACAGGTCTCAGAGAGGGTGGCCCCCTTTTCTCCAACTTTAATTTACCAATTCAAACCAAAATAGTTTACCAAATCCAGATTTCTGCTATTGATTCCACCAACCTAACTAACAATTATTATCCTTGCCTAATTTTATTACCCCAAGCTTTAGCTAAAGCTTCAGCTGCTACAGACACAGTCCAACTTATTATTTCACCAGTGGTTTGAACATTATTTAAGCCAAAATTGTCTTTCAACTTTCAAGAAAAATTTTCTGAGAACTCATGGGGAAATCATAGTTTAAGGCTTTTCAAACCAACTTCAGCCCCACCTCCTGCTAAAGTAAAGTAAGTGATTGTACACCAGATGGGCCTGACTAAGTTGGTTGGAAAAAATTACCAAGATTATGTCTAAATATAATAAATAAGAGTATTAGCCAGCCTAAAAGCTGTTGGTTTGCCATCCACCCTCTCTTCCCCCTGTGACCTCCTGTTGGTTCCCAATATTCAGGGGTAACAAGATTTTCTGGCTGGGGTGAATAGAATTGAAAGGGGTTGATGAGCATTGTACTAGATGAACATTTGCCAGCAAGGTTGGTAATCTAAATTTTGTTTTATTCCCCACAACTTATCATAAATCCATCAATTGACAAGCTTTTCTAGGTGCTCAAAGTTCCCTACTTTTTAGTCAGTGGATCTGTTGGTGGTTATGTGAAAGTGAGCAGGGGTGCCAACTTTTGCAGCAGCCATAAAAAGGTTGCCAAACCAAGATAAAGTACTTAACCAAGAGGCCACAATCTACATAGACAACATTAGAGCTTACCTGAACTCAGTAGACTCAGACTGAATCTTTAATCTAGGTCATGTTTCCCACTTTGGAGGTGTTTGGAAGAGAAAAATTGGTTCAGTTAGAAGAATTCTTGAAGGAACACTTCAAATGTTTGGTCAGCCTTGCTTGACAAGAGATGAACCCCACACTTAACTTGTCGAAGCATCTTCTATTGTGAACTCCACACTTCTTTGGGATGTTTCTTCAGATCCAGAGGCTTCACAGCTGCTCTACTCTGCCATGATACTCACTCTGCATGAGAATATGCCTCATCCTGCTCTCCCTAGAGTGTTCAATGGTGACAGTTTGACAGACGGCAAGACATTGTAGAGAAGAGCTCAGTATATAGCAGATCAGTTTTAGATCAGATGGCAAAAGGAGAATATTCAAGAGCTTCAATCAAGACACAGGTAAGTGGGAGCTTGGTTGGGGGAACCAACTTTCTTCAAGACACAAATGGAGATAGCCAAAGTAGTCACTCTTCATCGGTGACATCATACTACTTCATAATAAACAACTTCCAAGAAACCATTGGCCACTTGGGAAAAATTGTTTTGGCCGATCCAGATCCAGATGGTCATGTCAGACGAGTCACTGTTGAGATTTCTAGGAGAGGGAAGAATTCGGATGACTATGACAAGCATCACTTCAAGCGTTCCCATTCACGAGTGGGTTCTCCTCATCTCACAAGATGATTTTCCACCAGAGGAGACCAAGTGGGGAGTGTACTGACGCTGGCATCATCACAATGATTCATCCCTGAATTATTGAATTATATTTGATTCATGTGGGAATTTTGGTTTATTTTGTGTATCAATACATAAATAACTCACTTCTAAGCAGAGAATCATTACCTCTGATGCTAAGGATATGACAAAGAGCATTCTTGAATGTTGAAGTGTCCAAATTGTCTATCGACTCCAGGTGAACAGCACAACTGGAGAGACAAGTAAAGAGCACAACCCAGACTTTCTTTTCAGCACTATGATTGTGAGTAGCTTTGCCAAGTTTAACTTTGAAGTCACCAAAGATATTCAAGCCAACGTTGGCAAATGGTGGAGCTGGGTCCACTCTATCCGGTGGCAGGTCAGCCAGGATTTGGCCTTGGAGTCTTCGATGGAGTCTTGGCATAAAATGCATGCATTAACATGTTGTTGAATCACTCTCTTACTGCTGACAAGGAATCCCTCAGAAAGGATATCTCCATGGGTGAGATAGCAACCTTGATGCCGAACTCTTTCATGGCAATGATGGATGATGACAGTAGTGATGTGGTGATCTTTTGGTAGTAGGATTGGATGCTGTTTGTCAAATGAAATCTGAGCATTCTTTAGTCTTCCTTCAACTCTGATAACCCCATTGTCGTCCAAGATTGGAGCCAATTTGGAGATAGGATCAGAGTCTGGAACAGATGTTTTATCTTTGAGATGATTAAGGACCTCTTGGAATGTATTCCATTGTGCTTCCAACAGAAGAAGCTTAGTAGCACTCTCTGACATTATGGAGAAAATGAGTGGATGTTGGATCGCACGAGAAAAGGCTTTAACAACCTCAAAAGTCTTGGAGGTTGCATTGACGAATCGTCACCACCTGGATAATCTTGGAATCAGTGCTGATATAGAAGTCTATGTTAGTCTGATGAGCATTGGTAGCCAGGACTTGGACTACAGCTTTCGCTTCAGGTAGTTCCTCTGGAGGAAGGGGTTCATAGACAAGGTCATGGGTTCCTCTTTGGCATAAAGAAATGCAGGTCCTTTGATCCAAGAAGTACAAATAAGTTTGTGTGGTGTTTGAGGACGAGTAGCACAGTCTGCTGGGTTGGCTGATGTGTCAATAAAAGACCAATCAGTTGGCTTGGAGAGCTTTCTAATAACATTAACTCTATTCCCAACATATCATGCAAATCTTCTTTCCATATTGTTTATGTAACCTAGAACCACCTTGCTGTCACTGTAAAATTTGATCTTATGTGGCTTTTTTTACCATTCTGAGGCATTGGTTATTGCTGACTGGATGGCATTCACAGTGGCAGAGGGTTCCATCCTTGGAATAGTTGTAGCTGCTTTGGGAAGCAACTTGCTTTCACCCATGACAAAGATGACTCTGATTTCTCCATGGACATTAACTGAACAGAGGTACATGACATGACCAATGGCATCCTGAGATGCATCACAGAAAACACTCAAAGAGGAGAAAATGATGGTACCAAAACCTTTAGGTTCATATGGACGTGGAATTTCAATGAGGTGGAGCTGATCTAAAGTTGCTTTCCACCAGTTCCATTCAGCTAGATATTCTGGATGAAGTGGATCATCCCAACCTAGTTTTTGAGCTTTCCCTGCATTGATAGCATCCTTCGTGGGAAGTGCTTTGCGTTGAAGAAGCCATCCTCCAAGGATCACTGGTGCATCACAACCAAATACATCATATATTGTGTTGACAAAACCCAAGACTCCACATTGGGTGAAGCGACGTTCTGGAATCTGAATTCTATTTACAAACATGTCTCTGTTGATGTCCCAACAGTAGCACGGTATTCAATGAGAGGCTTGGAAAGATCATTATCCTGGAACCCAAAAAAATCGGAGGTAATCATTATGCTCTGGAGAAACTTGAAAGCAGTGAAACATGGACTCAATGTCTGCCATGAATGCCACTTCTCCTTCCCTGAATCTTGACAGGACACCACGGAGACAGTTATTCCTGTTTGGACCTTGGAGCAAAACTGAATTAAGGCTAATTTCCATGTACTGTGCATAGCTGTCAAAAACAAGATGGATTTTTCCCTTCTTGGGATGATGAACAGGGAATATGGGAAGCCACCAGGCTTTTCCATCCTCTGGAGGCAGATCAGATTCAGGAACTTGTTTCATATGGCCATTCTTTATGTTGTTGCTCATTCAGAGCTTCGTCAAGTTCTTGAGCATTCCTCCTACATGATTAGTGTGTTAAGTGATCTCTTTAGAATGGAATGATGTTTATTTGGAAGTATGAGGCAGTCAGATTTAAATGGAAGTGGCATCTAAAGCCCTTCCTCAGTAGTCTTGACTCCATCAAGAATCCGGAGAAATTGCTTTTCTTCAATGGAGAAGTCTAATAGTTTATCGTCTTTTTACTCAACAAAAACATCAGGAAAGTCAAGCACATGAGAGAACTGTGGTTTATCATGAAAATGAGGATGGCACTTGGTAGAAGTCTGAAGGGTTCTTTGTTGATGGTTTCTACCTTGGCAAACAGAACCAATGACTGCCCAGCCAAGAGTAGTGCGATGAGCATAAAATTCCTTCATGTTGACATAATCTAAAGGCTTTATAACTGTAGCACTGTCTCTTCCAAGGAGGAGGAGAACTGGTGTGTCTTGTTGGAATGAAGGAAATCTAGAACCAAGATGTTCCAGGTGTTTGTGTTGAAAGACAATCTCTGGAGTAGCCACTTCATCTTTAGTGTCTGGCATCTCGACTATTTCAAAAAATAACTTGGCAAGTCATGAGTTCTATTCTCTAATGCTCCCTGAATCTTGAAGCTGGTGATTCTCCTTCCACTGTTCAAAATCTTGCTGCCCAAGTTGGAGAGAGAATACTCAAAGAGATTAGGTTCAGCATTGAAGAAGTCAAAGACAGTCGAATCAGCAAAGGAAGTGTTTAACTGGTCATCCAATATAATGTAAGCATCCAAGACCTTGCCAGGGTGCTTGGGATCTGTAATTTTAGCCAAACATTTTTTTCCACAGCTTATTCCATACTTTATATCTCCACAGTCTGAGGTGCATAGAAAAATAGGTATCTTCTCTTCCGTGATGTCAGTACTGTTTGCTGACTTGTTTTCCTGAGAACAGTCAGATGCAGAGAAGTTACTAACCTTAGTATTTTAGATTTTTTAAGTTTTCTAGGAAGGTAACTGGGGAACAAAGTGTGATGACATTTTGAACCACATTTTTTGCATCTTTTGGATGTCACGGTACAGTCAGGTAGCTTATGTTCTCCAAGACAGATGTAACAGATAAGATTCCCATTAATGCCCTTCTTCTTGTCCTCCAATGACATGGCCTTGAACACTCAGCAGTCTTCTAAAGTATGAGAGCTGGAGGGGTGAATGAGGCAATTCCTAGGCATTTCATCATCATCCATGTCTTCAGCCGAAGTCTGCAGAGTTTGTGACAGAATTGGCTTGTTATACCTGAAAGAAGAAGTTAGTGGAACAGTTGATATCGATGCCACAGCTAGGCTGGGATTATTAATCACATGATCATGTTCTTCTAGGAAGTGGCAGAGGACATGGAATGGTGGATGAGTACCATTGTGTTGATACTGGTACTTGGCAACTCGTTCATTTCATTTGTGCACCATATCCTTAGGAAGCTTCTTTATGATGATTTCCTGATCTGATGAGAAGTTTAAGATGGTCAAATCATCAAGATCAGACATCTGGATGAGAATGAGGCTACAGAGATCAGACAGTTCTCTAACCTTGGTTTGGTTCGTGTGACTGAGCATTGGGAAGTCACTAAGCTGCCTCCTAAAGCTCGCTGTGATGAGTGGTGCACTACCAAACTTTTCTTGCAACTTGTCCTTCATTGTTTGAAGACATTTCTTGGCATTGGAA
The DNA here is from genome assembly GCA_963969325.1 of Lycopodina hypogea. Classification (NCBI taxonomy): domain Eukaryota; kingdom Metazoa; phylum Porifera; class Demospongiae; order Poecilosclerida; family Cladorhizidae; genus Lycopodina; species Lycopodina hypogea. The sequence continues at coordinate 3,891,622 of OZ017783.1, read as the reverse complement.
CTTCCTGCTACCTTGAAAATCTGAATGACCTTCTGTACTTCCCCTGCACTGTGAGCTTCCAGAACTTCAATGACATCACCTGCACTAAGCCCTAATTCCACAATCTTCCTTAACAGACTCGTATGCCAAAAGCATAACAGTGATGGATCTTCCCTAAATGGAGCTGCAGGGGCCTTGAAGAGATCTCCATGGAGAAGGTGTCTTGTGATAGGATTAAGTGCTGATTGAGCAGCAAGCTGAAACTGATATGGGTGACTCCCCACTGTAGTCGACAGCACTGGTAGAGAACTCCCCACTGTAGTTGCTAGGACTGGTACAGAACTCCCCACTGCAGTTGACAAGACTAGCAGAGAACACCCCACTGTAGTCAACAGGACTGGCAGAGAATTTCCCACTGCAGTCACCAGGACTGGTAGAGAACTCCCCACTCTATCAAGGGAAGGCATCAAGTTAAACTGAGATGAACACAGAGTTGACTTGGATTGAAGGGAAGTAACAGGAAACAACTGAGAAAAGGACACATGAAGTGGGTGTGAGGTCTGCAGTAGAGAGACAGTGAGCAATCATGCATATGCAGTCACCACGGCCACTGAGGGTTGGAAAAAAGAAGCTTCAACACTGAGCTTAGGCTTGCCACCAGAAAACTTGCAGGACAAGTTTGAACAAGTCTGAGATCCATCTCTCAGAGCTAGAAGCCTAGCTCACTCCTTTTCTCATTCCAGTTGTTAGAGATGCCGTGCATCCTCTTTTTCTATGTATTGATTTCCTGATTCCTTTTAAACTTTTTCCATTCTTCTTTCTCCTTGTGTGCCTTGATTTCTTCCTGAATTCGTGCCTGTTCATCCCCATAAGCCTGAGTAGCATCCATAGCAGCTAACTGCTCAGCAATCTCAGACTTCCTTGAATGATGTGATGACATGATAGAATGACATGAAGCATGAATCGATGGAGGTTAGCTCAAGGCTCTCTTTTCTTGAAGGACCCGATGCTGCGTTGCTTCCTGTTCTTGAGACAATTCACAGAAGGGATCCTCCAAGATAGTTCTTTCTTAAGTGATGCCATGTTGTTGAAACTGTGAATAGAGTAGAGAATAACTCTCTACTCAAATCGTCCAATTACCAAGAATGTCACTGAGAAGATTACTTATGTAATCAGTATCTTCAGGCATATTATCATGTGAGTGGGCAATGGATCTCTGAAGAGCTTCTTCACTGAATTCCCACTGACTTTGGCTTTGTTCCAGTGTTGGTTTTTATAATCTGGACATGATAGATATTCCTCCCTCCATTCCTACTGTTTCATCCATTAATCTCTCATCATTAATGTTATATATGTCAAAGCTATCAGGTGCTTGTTTCTGTGAAGCCATCCTGAACTATGAGACAAATAAGTCTAAGCAATCAATGCAATAGAGCTAGCTAGCTTGACAGACACCTTCTAAGCACTATACTTGAATATATTTCTCACAATTAGCTATGCTTGAATTGTTTGTTAGCTAACAGTACAGAAGGAAAAGATAACTACCCTTTACCTCTCCAATGCTAGAATAAAGCTAGAACCAAATACAGAGACTAGACAACTTCAAACGTACCAAAGTTGGATAGTATCTCAGTCCAGTATAGTCTTTTACTGTCCTGCCCCTGGAGCAGGTGAAGTTTACTCACTAGGAATAGTTTGTATATCTTGCAAAGGAAAAGCCTTAACAAATTGTTATTTCCTGAAGGAATTAGTGTCACCAGGGGAATTTCATGAGCATATATATATATATATATGGCCAAACCCTTTTCTGCATAAAAAAAAGCCAAAAATGGTTTTTTTCCCAGAAAAATTAATGGAGCTAGACTCACAAACCCAATTAAGTTTAAAATCTGTGTTACCAGGGGAATGTCATAAGAATATCAATGTAACCACACCCCTTTTTTTCAAAAAAAAGCCTAAAATGGTACTTTTGCTAGGAAAGAGAACGGACCTGCAAGTGTAAAACTTTGACATGCAGACACAACTTCATCCTGCGAATAACATGGAGTGGGTCTCATCTAGACACACTTCTTCCTCTTTGTATATAAGGCTAATAATATAATATATATTACTTCTAAAAAAATTTTGACCTAATCACATATTCACTTTTGTATTAAAAGTCTACCACATATGCCTTCAAAGTAGATAATGTTGTAAATTAATGCACCATTCTTTTTTTTAGAAAAAAAAACATTTTTGGCTTTTTCACCGTTAGTCTATATAGATAAGATATCAAGACCATTGTAAGCCTGCCTTTGAAAGGTAGCAGGGGCAATACACAACCCAAATGGAATAACTTAGAATCAAACAGACCTTCAGTTGTGCAAAATGCAGCTTTTTTCCTATTTTCCTCTTCTACTTCTAGTTTTCAGTACCCACACAAAAGATCGAAGTTACTGAACCATATGCATTTGGTTCCTGCGAGTCAATCCAGGGTGGACTCGAGTCAGGCTGTGGGTAAACATCTTTCCTTGTCACATGGTTTAATTTCTGGTAGGCTACAAAAAACCTTGTGCATACTTCTATTTTACCAAGACTGTTGGTGCAGCCATGGGCTTGCCAATTTCTGAATGATATTTTTGTCCTGTATCTCTTGCAAAAGTTGTTGAATCTCATGTCTGGGGGGGGGTGGAATCACTCGTCTTTAACCTGCAACTCAGGATAAGCTTGGTCTGTTAGCTAGACAAAATCATCAGTAAGGTCAGCCCAACCCTCTGTTTTTTCTTTTTCTTACAAGTTTAGTTTGCAATTCAGCTGAATATTGTTCATGGCAGCTCTTAGGTCCAAAATGTGGCCTTAGTGCATCTCTGCTTCACTAAAATTTCCTTTAACCTATTCAGATAAGAGCTGTCTGTGCACAACCTGTTAGTTTGGTCTTCAGCCACTTCAAGTCCCAATCCCTCTGTTAACATCAGCGACACTCTCAAAGTGGTATATCCACTCACCCCATTTTGACTCTCTCTTAAAAGGTTCTGGTAATACCATTGGAGGAATTAGTGTTAGTGCTGCCATCTTTTTTCTCAGTTGAACATGCCAACTTAGCCAGTTGTAGTGGGACTGAGTTCACAGAGTTCATTGACGGGTATATAATAATCACACAAAAGCAAACAACACTCATGGCACACTCAGTCCTTGTTATGCATATGGTACAGATAGACTGAATTACAAACCCAGTTCAAACAATGAATCCATTGACCCAACTCAACAAAGAGCACATGAATGATGAGTAATGTACCTGGTGTATAATCAGTTCAGAGTTCACTTTATTATAGAAATAAAAAGGGTAAGGTGGATGACATGGGGCCCATAAGAATACAAGTAAACAACTCCCCTCCCCCCCCCCCCCCCCCACACACACACCCTAGTAAAAAAAAAGGAAATCATTTGTCCAGAGTAAAGCAGATATTTTTCCTCTCTTCCCTACCCAATAATTTTTTCTATTTAAAGGGTTTATTTGTGGTTCAACCTTAAATATAAGTCAATAAGTCGTCCTGGTGTACATAACCCTCTGCTGCAGATAGAAGATTGCTCAGATATTTTGGGGTTGATTGGTATATTCTGCTTACGGGCCAACATCAAGCTAAACTCAATTCATATTATTCCCTTACAAGATTTCCCATGCATGCTTGGTTAGGGGGAGGGGGAGTGAGAAAGAGAGGGAGAGAGAAATGGGATCAGGTTTTGAATAAGCCTATACACCTTGTCTGGAAAAAAGTCATGGAAAAATAAAACAACTAAGGAGTATGGGGGGGGGGGGGGGGGGGGGGGGGGGAGGGGTGGTGGAGAAGGAAGGAAATACAAAAAAGGGAGAGTCACTAAAAGTTAGACTACTATCACACTCACATTTTGTATGCACTACAGTTAAGGTCATCAATAAAGAGATCAATGACTGGTTTAAAATTTTTGATACTGAATATATCTGAAGGTTTCCAATGTTACAATTTGGGTAGTTGTTCAACATTTTTAGTGATCAATTTAAAAGAAAAGTTTGGCAAATTCACAGCTGTCAAAAGGAGCAGAAAATCAAAATTGAAGGGAGGAGTTGGCTCAACCCTTTCTAGCAGTCCTGTTTGTGGTGAATACATAGCTGAGAAGTGAGTGGGTTACCCTAGGGCTACCAGGGGTGTATAGGGAATTTTAAAGGGGTTGGGAATGTAGTGTATTTACTTGGGTAAGAAAAAAACTATCTTTAATAGTTCAATGAGCACCAGAATCAATTAAACCAAAAAAAAACTGTGCTGTAAAATGACCTATATTAACAATGTCCACATGGGGCATGAAGCCCAATAAAAAACAGAAAATAATTACCAATTATAACAGGAATGCAACATACTACACTCTCTTACATTTTCTAACATGTTCATGTAATCATGCAACATGCATTATCAGTTCCATCACGTCTGTGGCTTGAAATAGTCTGGAGGAACAGTAAAAGGTGATATTTATGATGTCAAATCATCATGTATTGTAGACGGATTTGGTAATGGTGATGGATTAGGATCATGGTCCATGCTAATCTCAGATTCTTGACTAGGTTCATATTATGATGTATGAGTGGGAATGGTTTATTCAAAAACAAGGTAATATACTTCGGTGGAAGCATCTCTGTGGTCATTATTAAAAGGGTGGAATAGTCAATGTTGACAGTGGTTGCTCACATTCAATGAACTCTTTGAGGAGATCCACATGATGTCTCCATAGGCCATAAACTTCAGTTTTGACTAAGTAGGATAATGATCCCAACTGCTCAATCACAACAGCATGTATCCAAGCAGGACCTGGTCTGAGATTTTTTACCATGACAGTTTGTCCAAGGAAGAACTGTCTGCTTTGAGCATGACGGTCATGGTTTAACTTCTGCTGAGATTGTGTCTGAAGAACTTTAATTTCCTGACTGGGCTTCAGGATATCAAACCTGAGGCAAATTTTCCATTTCAGAAACAGAGCACAAGAAGAAACAGCTGTAGTATAATGTGGTGAAATACGATAGGTGAAAAGCAAATCGTACAACCTCTGGTTTAGTGATCTTCCTGAGTGTGGTCTTTCTTTGAGACCTGTTTCAGTGATTGCACAGACCTTTCTGCAAGTCCATTTGTAGAAGGATGGTAGGGAGCACTGCAAATGCACTTCACTCCATTCTCACCCATGAAGCCGAAAAAAGTCAAAAAATAAACTGTGGTTCATTATCGGATGTGATCTGCTGAGGGAGTCCATGTGCAAAAAAAACACAAATCTTAACACATCTTCATGTAACAGTGGTAGTAAACATCACAAAAGCTTCTGGTCACTGTAAGTGGCATCTACAGCCACCAAGAACATTGTGCCCTGACACAGTTTAGTAAAATGAATGTGAACCCATTACCATGGCTTGGATGGCCATACCCAAGGATGAAGTGTTGCAAATGTAGGTTTTCTCTTCACAGCTTGGCAATCCACACAACTTTTGCAAGTGACTCGATATCCTTCTCCAGATGTGGCCACCAGTAATTACGACGCTGCCTTTATCTTCACGATGTATGGATGATCCCGATGAAGTTTCACCAAATAACTTCTATCTCAGTTTGCTAAGAATCAAAGCACTGACACCCCAAAGTACACAGACCCTTTCCACTGTCAACTCCTTCCTTGTCAAGAAAAGTTGAGTCTTGTGAGACTTTACCAGGCCAACTCCTCTGGGTATAGTGATACACCTGTCTCTGCACTGACTGCTAACCCTACTGCAGTAACTAGTAAACTATTCAACTGAGTCATGTTGTCAGTTGAAAACATACATCAGACACACTCTCTCCAGTATAAATCTATTGAATTGGTGAAAATGAGAGACAATTAGCATTCAAGTGTGCTGAGGTTGCTATTTCACAGGGATACCTCTTCAAATAGAATTTGGAGCTTTCTACTTATATATGACCTAATATCCTGCCGTATTCAGATATATTTATTGTCATATATTATAGGCAATTGCATATTATCATTAGCATTCTAATTTTCAGTGACCTAATATCCTGTCATATTCAGATATATCTATTATCATATAGTGTAGCATTCTGCATATTACCATTAATACATTATATATGCAGATAGTGAATACAACATTTACTGTTATCTGAAATTTATTATATTTTTGATGTTGATGTAATATTAATGACATGAACATCTTAGTAACATAACAGCATAAAGACACTAACTAAGAATAAATTCATTTTATGAATGCAATTGCTTTGACAAAATAATTGATATGGTACAGCTACATGATAAGATGGGAATGTGGGCAAAATACTTATTTAAGCATACAAACAATATACTTTCTGAATTTAAAGCAAAATTATTTCGTAGCTGCATTGAAAGACATTTCTCCAGCTCAAGAGGAAATAGAGAGCAGATTAAAACTGGAGCAGTGGTCCTGGGAGCCCTGATTCAAAGGGTTTTTTTGCAGCAGTTAGCAGGTACGCAGGGAGGTTACACATAATATATAGGATAGAAATAAAACATGGAATGCACATGCATCTTCACTCTCTGGTATTGTCCCTCCCTTGCCATATCTCTCCTCTGGTCATGTCAGGTTAAAAGTTCCAAAAGTGGTACATAGCCAAACCCTTAGCCATGATCTGATTCGCACTTGGCATACAATTTTATTACCGAACAAATAAACTAAATGAAACATACTCTTCAATGTAATCACACATTTCACTTGGGATGTTCTGAACACTGACGACACCTCTTCTTGTGGCATTATTATGCCAAACATCTTCAAAATGCTATATCTACCTACAGTGGACCTCAGAATAATGGACATGTGCGACCCCTCACATTTGACCTTTGAAGAGAGGTTATCCTTTATCAGGTTTCATCCCAAGATGAACCAATAAATATTTATTAATGCAATTTTAGTTACCTACTGGACATTGTTTTACTGAACTCACTTAGAATGTGTTCATAACGTAGCTCATTTGCTGATTCTCATGCACAATATTGAGCAACTCACACCCCACTGAAACATATTTTAGCATGCTCCAATCTTATGGACAAAGACAACAAAGTGCTCCTAATATAATTCTACATCAGTTGTTTGTTAGCTCATGTCAGATGTTTCAGCCTACAGGACTAAAAAAGAACAAAAGAAAACAGGCACAAAGTGCTTTGGGCACAGTTTGGCAGACCTATGTATATTTATAAAATTGTAGTTTGCATGAAGTTGGGTGCTTTACTCAGGCATAGAGTTGTGATCCCAATTATAAAATGTAGGGGTGGAAAACCCCACAGGTAGGCTTTTATTCCGATCTTAACTAAACTTCCTTATAAACATTCCAGGATGATCCCCATCACATCCTGAATATTTGAGCACATAGGGAACAATTGTCTGGAATAGTGATGGGACAAATAGTCAAACAAACAAACAAAAAAAAAAAATCAAAAAATGATCTAACTAACTAATTAACAAAAACCCAAACAAAAAAACCCCAAACAAATAAACAAACAAAAAGAAAACAACAACAAAAAAACTTCAAACAAACTAGCTTACAAACAAAAAAAAAACAAACAAACAAACAAACAAACAAACAAACAAACAAACAAACAAACAAACAAACAAACAAACAAACAAACAAACAAACAAACAAACAAACAAAAAAACAAACAAACAAACAAACAAACAAACAAACAAACAAACAAACAAACAAACAAACAAACAAACAAACAAACAAACAAACAAACAAACAAACAAACAAACAAGCAAGCAAGCAAGCAAACAAACAAACAAAAAAACAAACAAAAAAACACCAACAAAAAAAAAACACAAAAAATTAACTAACAAACATACAAACAGACAGACAAAAAGATGACTAACAAAAAACAAAACAAAAAACAAACGAATGAGAAAAAGAAATTTAAAAAAACAAACAAACTAATTAACTTGCAAGCTAATTGGGAATTATAGTAAGGAAGATTTGTAAGTTTGTATATCTAGCTGAAATTTTCAAATACACTTTTAGAATATATATTGATAGGGCCAGGACTCTGATTGTTTTATCATATATCAGGGGCCATAAAGTTTTATATAATGAGAATATGTGTTACAGACTCTTTTTTTCAAATTTGGTAATAAGATCATCTTGAGGGACCATAAAAATTTTATTTTCTGTCCAAAAAAATGAAATTTAAAAAATCTTCTTTGGCCATTTAGGGATAAAAAGAAGCATTCTATCTGAAACAAACTTAGAATTCCCTTGGATGTAACTGGGATATATGACTATTTTTGGTTTATCATTTGGGATTCTTCCTTCTGGATGAGCCCTGATTTGAATGCTCTCTATAGTCTCACTAAGGGAAGGAAGACCCGAAAGGTCTGCCAAATTAAGTAAAATTTGGGTAAAAATGTGTAAACAAAATTTGACCATTATTTTGCATAACCCAAGAATCTAAAGGAAGCTCGGCAAGAAGGAAATGTATCAGCAAGCTGAAAATTGGCATAGTCCTTCACTTCCTGAGTAAACTTCCAAGTTTGGTTTTCCTAGCATGCTTCTTTCTCCTTCAATAGCGGCAAAATATATATATTTTTGGTGATGAAGATTGGAATGTTGCTGTCCTTGCCACACCCATCACTTGTAGTGGATTGTGTGGGATTTTTTTTTCATTTCACTTGGAAGAGTTCTGTATTTCCTTGCAGGATACTTAACATTCTTCCGAAAGGCTAAATATATGTTTCTACTGCCCACTACATATGTTGGGTGATGGTGATTTGTAATTTCATTGAAAGATTTCTACATTTCCTTGCAAGGTAACCTAATCTCATTCCAATTGGGGGTAAGTATATATTTCTATTATGTTAAAATATCCTGGCTCAATATGGATCACAAGATTCTACCCACCTCTCTTTAGAATGCAGATTCATTGAGTTTGTAAATTCTCCTTAAAGTTTCACATACCCAATGGTGTGCCTAGATTAATGCACCCAAGGAATGGCTTACCATCCTTCATATTCAGGTAAGTATATACTTCAATTTCGTCAAATTATTCAGACTGAATATGTAATCACAAAATCCTACTAACCACTCCTTAGAAGGCTGTTTCATTAAGATGATAATTTTTTTTTTTTTTTTTTTTTTTTTTTTTTTTTTTTTTTTTTTTTTTTTTAAGTTTCACTATGCCCAATGGTGTGTTTAGGTTCATGAAAGGAATTGTTTACAATAGTATGTGTATTTTTGGGGGGGGGGGGGGGGGGGGGTGGTAGTATGTATATATTATTATTGTATCAAACTATTTTGACTGAATATGCAATCACAAAATCCAACTTTCTTCTCCTTAGAAGGCTGATTCATTGAGTTGGTAATCCTTCTTAAAAGCTCCACAATGCCCAATGCTGTGTTTAGATTCATTATGAACCCAAGAAATTATTTACAATAGCGGTGTGCATGTGCATGTATGTGTATGTACATGTGCAAGTGGGTGTGCATATGTGTATGGTGGTTGTGGTGGGTGTAAGATTTTTCTATAAAGCTCCACAATTCTCAAACATTAGTTTACATCCAATACAGAATGGAAAATTAATTTTTTTGTAAGCAAGCTGTGAAGTAATATTTTTAATATAAAAAAATGCAGCAAACAATATGTCAGTTAATTACATGTAGTCAACATTGGTTCAAATCATGCAAATTAGAACCAGTACTGTTGTTATGTTTAATAGTAAGATGGTTCATTAGGTGATTCATGAGACACTGCTGATCAACAGGAAAGCATATGCAAACCTGACCATTTCCTTTGTACACATATTCCTAATAGGCATGTAGAAATTCTAAGTTAGTCTAACAAAGCTCAATCAGCCACATCATGGCCACCGACACTTTTTGTTGATTACAACACTGAAATTGAAATGAGGAGAAACATTTGGAGGCAGGAATCATGTTTTTATCACATTAAAGTATGTCAGGGTGTCAATTGGAATAAATACAACCTGCTGAGATACTTAAGTAATGAGTGGTATGTTAAAATCAATCTTTCAGGGAACAAGCCAAGAAGTATCAAGAACTGCCAGGATCAGAGACAAAAGAAATAGCAAGACAGAAATTTCCAGGCAAAAATCTGCTCCCTTATGATTTTATGTTTTGACTTAAAATAGTTAGAAAAAAAAGGAGGAAAGGGGGGGGGGAGAAAAAAAAAACACTCAACCATGACCATGGGTTGAACCTGGGACCTAAGCATTGGTGGTCAGAAGAAGTTTCATGACAAGAACAAGAAAAAGATTACCAACTAAGTTTCATTTAGACTCCATGAACTAGTTAAAGTTTGGGATGAAGTGTTTATTAGTGTGGATGATTGAATTGTTATGCTTGGTACTGAATGTTTTTGTGGTTTTGTGGTATTAAATGATTTTTATTTGTGTATTTTTGTACTCTATTCCTGTAGGAAACTAGTCGGTTGAACAGAATTAAAGGTACACACAACTTGGCATAAGCACCAGTTATTGTGATTGTCAATCTTTTTGAAAATAAAGATTAGGTTGTTGACTATGGGGGGGGGGGGGGGGGGGGCTCTTGGTTGCCTGTGAAATAGAGAAATATATTCTTTTAGGTACTGCTCTATTTAAATAGTTGGTTACCATTATCCAAGTCTTGGTTAGTTTAAAATTGGCTGCTTTTTGTTTGCCTTAAACAAATTATTCACTCAAAACAGAGGCAGATTTGTGATAAAATTATGCAAATGTATGCAATGAAAAATCACCAATTCGTCAAAATGGGAGTGATGGGAAAATCTAGGTTTAGGTTATTTCCACCTTTATAGACACATAATGTAAATGATTGAAACACTACTCCACTACAAGTCTTTATCCATGATTGCTACTATGTAAAGGATATTGCTTTATATACAAAGAAAACACTGCAAGTAATGGCAGGAGAGGTCATAATAGCTGTTTATCACATATTTTCTGACAGATATGTTGTTGAGCATAAAAATTTAATCTTATACAATACAGCTATTGTAAGGGATAACATCTGATAAAGAGGCCTTACTGAAAGTATGGAATGTGGCCAAGTTGGGAACTAAAGTACCAAGCATAATTTGATAGGATCTATGATTGCAATTATATGCACAAAAAAAAAAAAAAAAAAAAAAAAAAAAAAAAAAAAAATTAATAACAGGAGACACTCAAAAATCAGGGGGGGGGGGGGAATGGAGCAGAATGCACATCTTTAATATTGAGGTAAAAATAGTATATGTAACCTGAGTAAGACATCAGTCAGGTACCATTTTGAAAATGAATATTTTCAGGTCAAGAAATTATACAACAGGCTCAAAGAAACACCAAGTATCAAATCAGAGAAAGTTGGAAAGATCATCCTAGGACATTTCACTAACTCCTACCATTAAATGAAAGTTTTCAATGAGCAGAGAACAAGCTGGAATAATAGATGAATGTGTGCCATATTTGCAAGTGGGAAGAGCCTAATCGTGTCAGGTTATTGTCCATTGTGTCAAGTTACTGTCAATGAGGAGGTCTTCTTTTTCATCAGCATAATCTATATTCTATATTCTAGCATGTTAATAAGCTCTTTTTTTTACTGCCTTTTGCAAAGGTGAGGTTCTTAAAATAGGATTCAAACTTTCTCAGATTTGCAATTACATTTTGTATTCAATATGGCAAGATAGAGGTCCAAGTACACACTAATATTAATATAAAATTTGGTGAGTGAATAATGTACACCAAATTTGACCCCTTTTAACAAGTAGGCAGTTAATCGGTGGGCAAACTGGATCACTCAATTAACTGGTTGATAGTGATGGACAATGCTTAAGAGGGTCTCACTACTTTGATACTATCTAAAGTACAGAGGTCACCTGAAAGCCAGAGGAAACCGACATTTGGTGTTGCAATGCATATGGAAAATAGAGTTAAAATACTTGACTCTCTATCTTACTGTAATTGAGCTAATGTGTTTGTGTGTGTGTGTGTGTGCATGCATGTGTGCGTGTGTGTGCTTGGGTGCATGCGAGTGAGCATGTGTGTTTAACTTCTTCCCTAAGGAATAAGCTGAGGGACACCAAATCTTTGGAGGCAGAATTTAGGGTCCAAGGGATTATCACTATCTATTTTGATTGGGAGAGGGACTATCTAAGTAACCAGAATTGAAACAATGGTGGATTTAAAAGAATTTTGAGTCGCAGCATCCATTCCAAATGTGAGTAAATCATGTCATGACATGTTGAGGAAAATCCTATCACAGATATCTAAAGGAAAATAGATAGATTTAGTAACTCAATATAGCAAGCCTCATGCTTATATACGCCAACAAAATAAGTGTTTGTAGAACTTTAAAATAGTGTTTCTCAAACCATATAAAAATTTATTTCTTAATATAAAAACTAACATCCAACCTTATAATAATAGAGCTAGTGATATCCATATGTATATATATATACATTTACATATATATATTTATTTATATGTCTACTATAACTTGACGAATGGCTGAAAGGATTTGGTTGAAAATTGGCAGATAGAATCCTCAGGTAAGGGAAAGTAACCTAGGCTAGGTCCCATTTCTTCACACCTCAGTATTCAAGTGAAGAAACTAAAAGAAAATCCAAAAAAGGCACTTTCTCGCCACCATTATTTTGTCAAAGAGAATTCATACGTGTTGATATGCTACTACTTCAAAAAGATGTTGATGCATTTCGACATTGCACTTCCTGTCAATAAAAAAAATCTATCAGCGATTTTAAGCAAAACTAATTCACTCCAAACAATTCTGACTGCAGCACAAAATAAGAAATAAAAGCTGTATTGTGGTGGCAGCTGGATAAAAGAATTGCTCCTACCCATCCTCCCCCTCCCTCACTACTTGTTTTTACAATAACAAAAAAATGGCTGCTCTGAGGGATCAGATGCTGATACAGAATTCTTCGCTCCCACCTCAACAATTTCCTTGCTACACCCATCTATTCCTGTACAACAAATTTAAGGGCTACAAAATGTATATATATATATATTTTTTTTTTAGAGGTTAACTTGTAATGATCACAAATACCGAGAATAAAAGAACATCACTAAGCCAAAAAGACATCTAAAACCCAAACAAAGGTCAAGTGAAATGTCACAAGGACATACATTTCAGTTTCAAGCAGTATCCAACAGGCAAATACAAACTAATTCTTGAGATAAAGAAGTTCAACAATCACGTATAACAGCAATATCTACCAGACATACACTGAGGCATAAGAATGAGATTGAAGATGAACACCACTCACATGTACAACACTTTTCTACTAGACAAACACTGAGGCACCAGAATAGGACAGAAGAGGAACACCACACACATCTACATGATATGACTGCCACACAATCACTGAGGCACCATAATGAGACAGAGGAGGACACCAACCACACTTACAAGATATGTCAACCAGACTATCACAAAGGCTACATTTTGAAAAAGGAAATGCTGCCGCAATGTTTACAACAAATGCTGAACCAAAAAAATAATGTGTGTAGCCTCCCCTAACACATGTCCTCCTGTAATGCATGCCATAATGCAAGATATGCCATCCTGTAAAACTGGTCCTCATGTTGGATATGTCCTCCAGTAAGACATATCCCACGGTAAAGAACTAAAGAACGATTTTTTGTAGTACATGTCCTCTCATAATATATGTACTCCTGTGAGACATTTCCACCTGTAGGACATGCCATTAAGTAATGCAATACCTCTTATAATACATACAAAGCAGTAAAACCTGTCCTCCTGTAAGGTATGTCTTCCTGTAGGATGTATCTTCCTGTAAGACAAATCATCTTGTAAAAAAGGCCATCCTGTAAAAAAATGGGTTTCATTTTGCTGTTTTGATCGCTGGAAGCTGCAAACTGCTTCTGAATATTTATAAATCTTTGCAAATGATTGCAGACACTCTGCAACTGGACAAATCACCTTAAGTTTTACAACCAATTCCTGTGCACACAAAGTGCCACAGAATATGCCACACAAATCCCTTTTCATCCCCACCTTTTCAATGCAGCTGCTCCAACACACCTGAATTAACATATTTGGTGGTTTATCCCAATATATTCAGAATGAATGTTATTAAAATATATGGAAACCATCCTTTATTTGGTCATGCACCAGCAAGGATCTGTTTAAAGTCTAGAAAAAGTATCTTAATAGCTGTCAACCCAGGTGCTGTAGCTGATGGTATCAGATCTGCATATTGGACTGAGAGGCTGGACAATCTCCCATCAAGATCATCCATGTCCATATGTGTCAAGGTAGAACTTCCCCTTTGTGGTGACTGTTGATTATCCTTATTATTCATTTAATGTTAATGTTATTCATAAGTGTGGTTTCATGATGAACTAGTTCTTTTATTCATTTTTGTACAAATACCTTTTGTTCTACTGTCATTGTCTGTCGAGTAGAATTGAGTTGTTGCTGCATGTCTGTTGCTGTCAAGTTGTCATTTTCAATAAAAGCTTTCTTTCAATCCTTTGATTACTGGGATACAAGCGTGTGGACTTAGATCCATTGTGAGGCTACTACATTGGCGACGAGGATAAAACTTAAATGGCAACTCACGGTACCCTGTCACCTTTTGAGTCCAGCAGAGAAGACTGGGGCTCTTACACCTTGCGCATGAAGTATTACTTCGATGCAAATGGTATTACAGAGGCAAATAAACAGAAATCCATATTGCTTTCAGCGTGCGGCCCTGCAACATTTCAACATTTCGCAGGATCTGCAGCCTTCTAACTCCAGCCCAGTTGGAGGGCATTACGTACGATGATCTGGTCAGGGAGGTAACGTCATTCTACGACCCCAAGCCTTCCCTGATCATGCAGCGGTACCTATTTAATTCAAGAGTAAGAGCTAGCGGAGAGTCAATAGCTTCTTATGTTGCAGCATTACGCAAACTAACCGAACATTGTAGCTACGGTGACGCTATGGAAGAAATGATTCGGGACAGGTTGGTGTGTGGAGTGAACCATGACGGCATTCAGCAGCGCCTCCTGTCCGAGAAGAACCTCTCGTTCAAAAACGCTTTTGACCTAGCACAGGCTATTGAAGCTGCTGAGAAGAATAAAAAAATTCTTAAAAACAGCTCAGCCAATTCGCCAGAACTACACTACAGTTCCTCTGGGCTACCTGTTGTTGAAGGGGCCAAGAGATTGGCAAGCAAGAAAAGTACTCCAAAATGTTACAGGTGTGGGGGACCACATCTTGCCCCAGTGTGCAAATTTAAAGATACAATTTGCCGTTGTTGCAAGAAGAAAGGCCATTTAGCCAAGGTTTGTAGGTCAAAATCTGACATTACTATTGCAAAGCCTAACCCTGGTCATAAAAAGAATCTATATATGCAAGATGATCAGGTGGATCATGATGGAGTTCAAGAGTTTGTTCAAGCTTCAGTTCAAGATTCGTATGGTATGTTTCCAGTGCGTACTACGTACTACGTCGTGTCAACCTATGGTACTGGATGTGAGCATCAATGGAATACATGTCGACATGGAATTGGACACTGGTGCATCTCTGTCCATCCTCAGTGAGAAAACTTATCAAGACATCGCTCAACAAACTGATATCTCTTCCTTGGAGGAATCCCATGTCACCCTCAAGACTTACACTGGTGAGGTCATCAAAGTCCTGGGAATTACAAAAGTCAATGCAAGGTATGATACTCAGGAACAGAGATTATGTATTCATGTAGTTAAGGGGGAGGGACCAGACTTGATGGGTAGAGATTGGTTAGATCATTTTACAGTTCCACTTGGAGAGGTTAACCACCTTGCTCAGTCATGGGAGCCATTACAGAGTATGCTCAACCAACATGTTGATGTGTTTAATGATAATCTGGGATGCATGCAAGGTCATGTTGTCAAACTTCATCTGAAACCAGATGTCAAGCCAAGGTTTTTAAAACCTCGTACAGTTCCTTACATTTTAAAGAAAAAGGTGGAGGATGAATTGGATAGATTAACCAACCTAGGAATCATATCCCCTGTTACATCCTCTCAGTGGGCTGCACCCATTGTACCAGTCATGAAAAAGAGTGGTGTTGTCAGAATTTGTGGTGATTTCAAAACCACAATCAATCAGGCATCACACACAGAATCTTACCCACTTCCTAGGATTGAGGAACTGTTTTCTAATATGTCTGGTGGAAAATATTTTTCCAAGTTGGATTTAGCAAATGCCTATTTACAAATTCCAGTGGAGGAGGGATCCAGAGAGTATTTAACTGTCAATACCCATAAGGGACTGTTCCAATACAACAGGTTGCCCTTTGGAGTGGCTTCAGCTCCTGCAATTTTTCAAAGAGCTATGGAGACTCTATTAAGGGGTTTTAAGGGGGTATCCATTTATTTGGATGACATCCTGATTACTGGTCCAAACCTCACTGAACATATTGAAAACTTGCAGCAGGTGTTGCAACGTCTTTCTGAAGCTGGGTTACGTCTTAACAAAGAGAAGTGCTCTTTTCTGCTTCCTCAGATAGAGTATCTTGGGCACATCATTGATGCTCAAGGTCTTCATCCAACTCAAGAGAAAGTTAGGGCAATTAAAAATTCTCCTAAGCCCAAAAATGTTACTGAACTCCGTTCCTTCTTAGGTATGCTAACCTATTACAGTAAATTTTTGCCAACCCTCTCTTCTAAACTTGCACCTCTATATAAGTTACTGTGTAGGCAAGTTAGATGGGTCTGGGGTGATTCTCAAGATGAAGCTTTCCGATTAGCTAAGGATGCACTACAGACAGATGCTCTACTTGTTCATTTTGACTTTTCCAAACCTCTAGTTTTGGCATGTGATGCTTCTCAGTATGGCCTTGGAGCTGTGCTTTCGCACCAAATGAGTGATGGTCAGGAGAGACCAATAGCATTTGCTTCACGTACTTTGAACCAAGCAGAGAAGAAATACTCACAACTTGAAAAAGAAGGCTTAGCAATCATTTTTGGAGTTAAAAAGTTCCATAATTATATTTATGGTACACATTTCACTATTCAGTCAGACCACAAACCACTTTCTTCTTTGTTCAGTGAGATCAGAGGCATTCCAGTCATGGCATCTTCAAGGATCCAGAGATGGGCTCTGACTCTAGCAGCCTACCAGTACAGCATACTGTACAAGGCAGGGAAATCTCTTAACAATGCTGATGCTTTAAGTAGACTTCCACAACCTGACATGTCTTTCCATGATAGTCTTGCTGGAGATGTCATACATGTCATGGATCACTTGTCTACTACAGCCATTAGCTGTCCTCACATTCAGAGGTGGACCACTAAGGACCCTACTCTCTCTCAAGTCAGACAATTTGTCTTACAAGGGTTTCCTGCGACCAAGTTAGACGAGCGATTTACCCCTTACCAGTCCAGAGCACAGGAGTTAAGTGTCATTGATGGTTGTCTGCTTTGGGGAGCTCGGGTGGTTGTTCCACCACAAGGTCGGCTGGCTGTCTTGAATGAACTACATTCCACTCACCCTGGTTGCAGCAAAATGAAATCCCTTGCACGCTGTTACATTTGGTGGCCAAAGATGGATTCTGAGATTGAACAAATTGTTAAGCAATGTCAAGTGTGTCAAGAATCGAGACCATCTCCACCAGTGGCTCCGCTCCATCCTTGGGAGTGGCCAAGTAAACCATGGTCCAGATTGCATTTGGATTTTGCTGGTCCTTTTCTTGGTAAAAACTTTTTAGTACTAGTGGATGCACACTCTAAATGGATGGACGTAGAAATAATGACGTCAATTACTTCAAGTAAAACGATTGAGAAACTTCGTGTGATTTTCTCTACCCATGGGTTGCCTCAAAAGATTGTTACTGACAATGGGCCAAGTTTCACTAGTGCTGAATTCCGCCAGTTCATGGATAGGAATGGCATTCACCATGTTACATCCGCTCCATATCATCCTTCAACCAATGGTTTAGCTGAACGAGCAGTCCAGACCTTTAAGAGAGCAGTCGAGCGAATGCATGACCTTCCAATTCAGGAGAGGCTATCCAAGTTCCTGTTAACATATCGTTTAACGCCTCACTCTACAACTGGCATAGCGCCAGCAGAGCTACTCATGGGTCGTCGCCCACGTTCTCTTTTGGATAATTTACGTCCAGATCTGTCACTGAAAGTTGGGAATAGACAAGCTAAACAAAAGCTGTCCCACGACAACTCTAAACCAACTCGCACTTTTGCAGTTGGAGAAGTTGTCTTTGCAGAGAACTTCACAGGAAAGTCTCCTAAATGGTTACCAGGTTCAGTGGCAGAAGTGACAGGTCCTCTTTCTTACGTAATTCAGTTGCAAGATGGAACAACCAGGCGTAGGCATGTTGATAACATCAGAAGTCGAGTTATATCTTCCGACATTCCACTCGTTGAGGATACTCCTTTATCTGGTACCAATCCTCTAAATACTCCAGCATCTGAACCACTTACCAGTGCTGAGATTTCATCCGATCCGATAGTTACTACATCGTCCAATCCGATCGTTGCTACATCGTCTAATCCTCTACAAGGGGATACAGGATCAAACATGTCGACGCTACGTAGATCAACAAGAATCCGTCAACCTCCAGATCGGTACAAACCAAATCTTCCTTTTAATCCGAATTGAAAGACCGGCTCTTCCAAATTAACGGGAGGGAGTGTGGTGACTGTTGATTATCCTTATTATTCATTTAATGTTAATGTTATTCATAAGTGTGGTTTCATGATGAACTAGTTCTTTTATTCATTTTTGTACAAATACCTTTTGTTCTACTGTCATTGTCTGTCGAGTAGAATTGAGTTGTTGCTGCATGTCTGTTGCTGTCAAGTTGTCATTTTCAATAAAAGCTTTCTTTCAATCCTTTGATTACTGGGATACAAGCGTGTGGACTTAGATCCATTGTGAGGCTACTACACCCTTGGTGATGATTCAAGCTGGGTAGAATAGAAGTGCCTTAACAGACTGAAGACTGGAATGGGCTGATACAAAGTATTCCTAAAGAAGAGGGGCTTCCTTAACTGTGATGATATTAAGTTCAGAGTGTGATACTGAGATGTCCTCTCTGAAGCATAAATGCAAAGCCAAGGACCTAGAAGAATACAATGAATGTGCTAGAAACTGTGT
The DNA here is from genome assembly GCA_963969325.1 of Lycopodina hypogea. Taxonomy (NCBI): domain Eukaryota; kingdom Metazoa; phylum Porifera; class Demospongiae; order Poecilosclerida; family Cladorhizidae; genus Lycopodina; species Lycopodina hypogea. The sequence goes on along the minus strand of OZ017783.1, from coordinate 3,872,519 downwards.
TCAGCTTGGCTGAAACATAGTATATAGCGTATGTATGGACACATAAGAGAAAGATTTGGGAAACACTCCTGGAAGGGGGGGGTGGGGGGAATTTTTTTATGAGAAAAAAGAGTGAAGAAAAAGAAGACAGGACAACCAGGAATTGTAACTTGGACTTTCGGCATGGAAGACCCAAACAATTACCACTTGCCATTTGTTTTCAGGCTTTTTTGGTATGGAAAACTTGATTTCTCTTTTACCTCACCAGTGTTGCTACTAATTCCAATTTGGATCATCCCATGTTACTTTGACACCCCTCCAAAGCATTCCCACTAATTTTTAGAAAAATCCATGAAGTTATCTCAGAGGAGATAGTGGATAAATTTTTCTGACAGACAGACACAAAATTCACTAAGTAAACCTGATTCCTCATTTTGCTCAGAATTCATACAAAGACAATGAATGATAAGTATATTTCTTATAGAAACAACCTTATTTTGTAAAACATAATTGTTCTTACATAATTTATATTACATTATTTTGATACTAGCTTCCTTTGACTGCTAATAACAAATAAGATTACATTTTAATTCTCTTTTTGCAGAACTACACGGTGGACTCGTTTCATCACCAGAGTGTCAAATTCACTTTACTAAACTAGAATTGTATGATGTGCTTACCTTATTCTCTTTAGCATAATTTTAAGAGGAGGTGGCATAGTAGAGAGCTTGGCATGCAAACAAAGTTAAAAACTGTACCACCTCCTCTGCTAAACCCTCCAAATTTTATCATATATCAACCTATGTTGCTAATGCACTTCTAAACACTTGCGCACAGAGACCTCAAACTTGGTTTTAATACATAACTTGAACAAGGAAGTAACTTGGGCAGTGTCAAAATGCCATGATAAGAATGTGGGACCCTGCAGACACGAAAAACAGGTGATTAAGTGGGTGTGGTCACCATATTTTCGACAAAAAATGTCCAAAATTACACTAAATGATAATTATCTCTTTTCAGATTATCTTTAGAATAATTCTTAGATAAGGGGCATTAACCATGCTACTTAACATATCCTCATACTAAATTTCTTCTACCTTCCACCTCGGGAATACCTTCTTAATTGTTACAGACAAACAGACATACACATTCCTTTTTATATAGGATAACAAAGAGCTAACACAGTAAACTAAAGCCATGTACAAATTTCACTATCATTAATATTATAGTTTATTTTATATTCCACCACCAGCACTTTCTATCCTACTATAAGCACAATCTCATTTGCTATCAGTTGATCACCATCTTTGTTGAAAGCTTCAATGTTAATGGTGTAAAAATAGAACAGATTGAATTTGTTAACTCTGTATTAACAGTTGCTTAGATTCAGAAGGTGGAATGCCAGTTTAGCACAAATTATTATAATGAAAGTTTGGAATCTACTCCAACTGCACTTTTTTTTTTCAAGGAAAGATGAAAGTTCATTGTAAAGCCCACATAGTGGCACACACCATCACTCTTTATTCTGCATTCTACATTCTTCCAAAGTAGCATGGAGTCTCTCCTGTATTATTATAAAACAATACAAGTAAAAATAATATTAAATCTTCTAACTCAAAACAACAACCAAATATGTTTACAAAACATACATAATTTTTATTGATGAAGGTGTCAATCACACATTTGATCAGACTCATTAAGCTGCATCATATGCACTACATATTCACCCACAAGCTTATCAAGAAAATGTGTGATCTTGTAAGTTTTATCTCTTCATAAACACTTCTAATAATCATATAATTTATTATAATTGGTGACTCATGTCCTATCTTCTGTTTTTGCATGCACGAGATTGCCTCACCTTTATTTGGCGATCCTTACCTGTATCCAGTGGTTCTTCAATTATTTTGGTCTGATACATGAAACTTAGTTTGCCAAGTTATTAACTTTTTCAAGGTTGCAAAACCACATTAATTGACAAGGACGGGATCCTGACTCATGTTATGGCCACAGTATAAGAGTGACTTGATTTCACCTTTCAAACAAATACAGTAGTACATCATTGTAAAAAAGAGCAATGTTTCCATCTGTGGTGGGTCTTACAACATTTAAAATTGGTAAAGAATTGCTGCATCAAGCTAAGATGGGGGAACTGACATTAACAGCTCTTACCGAAGTCTTGAGGGAGCACAACAAGCCTACAATTTCAGAAATATTCAGACAACTCAAACTCCACAGCATAATCAGGAAGTCTAGTTAGTCTGTAGCTATTCTTATGATAGAACTCAGAGCATTGTTTAGATACTTTAATTTTGGTACTGCACTAAGAGATATGCTTCGAGATCGCCTGGTCTTTGGTATAAATAATGATGTTATACAGTGAAGGTTACTGTCAGAATCTGAGCTGAAGTATGCTGAAGGAGTAGAGTTGGGTACAACCCTTTAAACTACAGCTAAAATTTTGAAAGAGCTGACAATAGCCATGAGGCAGGATGTGGAGGAATAAAAATTATATGATTTACACATGATTGGAGGGGAAGGAAAGAAGGGACACTACATGTGGTACAGATGTGGAAATCCTGATCACCTTGAAGATACGTGTACAGCCAAGGATGTAACTGGTCACCAGTATGGCAAGCTTGGTCATATCAAGAGTGTATGTCTGGCTAAGAAAAAGGATCCATCATGAAGGAGACACATACTCGACCTAAGCCTGTAAAATTAATCTGAGAGAATGAGCAAACATACTGTGAATACCCACTATTCCACTTAAAATCCACTAATTATGCTCCACCTATCAAAGCTTTAATCACCATTTATGAACAGAATGTGATGATGGAAGTGGATTCAGGGGCGGCCATCACTGATTTTTAAACTACATTCAAGAGTTGTTACCAGACAGGAGAGTCTCTGCCATACAGTGACCTTTTACTCATACTCTTGAGAGGTGATACCTGTGTTGGGTAGTATTTATATTGAAGTAAGGTACAATGGTCAAAGAGTGTGTTTAGCTTTACTTGCAGTGAGAGGGACAGGACCTAGCATAGTCAACAGGAACTAGTTAGAATGCTTTAAGATCCATTGATCTGATATTCATTGTATGAACAAGAGTGAGTTTAAAATGATACAGTAAAAATATGACTCTAATTTCAACATAGATTAGGCACTTTTCAAGGCCCCAAAACTAATAATGGATACCCTTCAAAGGGGTATCCAAGAAGTTGTGGTATAATTGGATAATATCCCGGTGACAGGAATTATGATTAAGGAGCATTGATAATTATTGGAGGAGGTGTTGAGCCAATTAAAAAAAAAAACTGGTCTATAAGCAAAGAAAAACAAGTATCAGTTCATGGCACCAAGTTTCACTTACCTTGGTCATATGATTGATTCTGAAGGTTTACACCCTATAGCGGATAAAGTGAAAGTAGTGGAGAGACACCTGAAACTTAAGATATACACCAGTTAAAGCCATACCTTGGGTTACTCACCTACTATGGTAAATTTGTTCTAAATATGGCAGCAGTGCTAGGCCCACTATATCCATTATTGAGGAAGCATGTTGCATGGGCAATAGTATACATGTAACAAATCAACTCAATGGTAACAATCAACATAAAACATTTGAACAGTTCGGGCAATTGAAAAAAAAAGTGGCAAGAAGTAGGATATATGGGAGGAACAAGGGGGTGGGGTTAAAAAATTAAGAAAAGAAGAAAGAGAAGAAAAAGGGGTGAAAAATCAACCTAGTCAAAGTTTGAACCATTGAGTTTTAGATTAGGTGACCTATGCCTTTACTAATGTTCTAAGGTTTTTTAAGGTTTTTTTATGGAAAAATATTAATTCCTTTTTCCCCAACAGTAGTGACATTTTCATATTTTTTTTTGGTGAAAATCTTAGTATACAGCCAAGCATCTTGTCCATAAAGTTTATCTCTGTAGGTTCCAGGGTTTGCCTGGCTGAATTACCATATTTGGCTTTTTTTTGGACTAACATGAACACAGTGAGTGGTATTGACCATGAATAAGTACATATATGTTCTCCTGGAGCAGCTGATTCCAAAATATATATTGGCTCAATGTTCTAACTAATAAACTGAAGGCCCAACAGGAAGACATACGGATTACAGTAACTATAACTTTGTATATATTGATAAATACATTATTCATTTTCAAAAAACTGGTAATCATGAAAATGCACATGCATTGAGTAGATTGTCTCTACCAAAAGCTCTGACAGCAGTCCCAGAAAATCCAGAGTTAGTTTTGATTATGCACCATTGATAGAATTCTCTGGTTATGGCACAAGATATTTGTTCATCTACTGGGACTGATCTCATTTTCCTCATTTTATTCTTCATGGATTGCCAGATAATATTGACACTAAGTTTTTGTCTTACTCAATCCAGAGGCAAAAACTTTCTTGTCAAGAAGATGGTTGTGTTTCATGGGGATTCGGATGGTCATTCATACTCAAGGAAGAGAGGGGACACTTTAAGAGTTACACAAGAGACATCCTGGAATTCTTGGATGAAGTCACTCTCAATTGGTGGCAGGGCTAGGGAAAGCAATACAGTATGTGTGAGTTCCTTCTCCCCCCTCCCCCCCCCCCCCCATAAATTGCACCTTATAGCCCTGGATGTGGCCTGCCAGGTCATAGACCAGATTGCATCTGGATTCTGCTGGACCACTGTTTAGAATATGTATTGAGTGAACAAATACTTGTATACACTCAATCATGAGTGAGATTTGCTAATACAATAGCGCACCAACATTGTACTAATAACATTTTTACAATCATAATGAGACCACTTATTCCCTTCACTGGACCAATGAACCAATTAGGATGAAATTTTAAGAGTAGGAGAATGATAGTACCTTCAAATAGTTGTATTTTGGTCATAGACATATCCATGAGAGCATACTAATGGAGACACCCTAATTGGTCCTGCAGAACCAACCATACCAAAAGCCATTCTCATAGGATTGGCAATAACAGTCCTGGTGAGCATTCATGATTACTTCAGAAAGTAAGTTATCACCCCTGTCAGATGACACTTCATGTGGCACTCCATGCCGGCAAATAACATGATCCACAGACACCCTTGCAATAATCAAGCTGGTCTGATCAGGCAATGGATATGCCTCCAACCATTTGGTAGGGTAATCAAGAAAAAGAAGATCATTCAATTTGTAATTTAGTCGATGGCAATTCCATTATATCCACACGAACCATCTTGAAACAGAAACCAACTGAAATAGATTTAAGAAGGGATTTGGTTCTTCGTCCCCACCTCATAAGAAGCACAAGTCAGAAAAACCATACAATACCTATACACCCCTGAGTACATCCTCAGCCACCAATAACACTTTCACAATTAAGCATACAATCCCTTTAGAGAAAAAGTGTCAAAAAATCCTCCACAGTGCACCTCATCCATCAGTTTATGTCTCAATGCCACAAGTACCACCAACCACACCTTGTCCTCCCTATTTGCCTGCAATCCCAGTTTCCACTGGTATCACACCTTCCTTCACAAACTGTCAGATGTGCAAATTTTTGCATCACCCATTTGCATCTCTCCTATTTCATCCAATGGTTGTACTACATCCTCATTCCACAGTAACCTGACCAACCTGTACCGCCACATGACCACTCTCATGATCACTTCCCACAGGTGCTATCAACAAAGCATCAGCACTGGAGTTAGCTCAACCAGGCCTATAGCACAACTCAAGGTCAAACTTGCTTAAAGATTGGCTCCATCATGCAAACTTCACTGCTAGATGTTACATTATCATTGATTTCAATAAGGAGTGATCTGTAAACACTATACACTTATGCCCATTGAGATAAGCATGGAAGTGTTTAGCCCCTCATACTACACCTAATGCTTCCAACCGGGTTATCCCACAATTTAGTTCAGCCTTACTTAGAGTTCTACTCGCATATGCTATTGTGTGTAATTTCCCATCTATCTGTTCTCGTTCAAGAACAGCTCCCAAGCCTTTAATGCTTGAATCTGTGAGCATCACTAAACTTTTCTAGAAATAGGCATAAGCCAACACAGGTGGGGACACCAACAGATCCTTTAAACATATAAATGTGCCCTGGCAGGACATTGACCAGAGGTACATTCTTTTGAGTCAGTGCATGAAGGGGGCCTGCTATCTTAGAAAACCCAGGTATAAACCTAGTGTAATAGCTAGTCTTTCCCGGAAACTGCCTAACTGCCTTTGCTGAAATTGGGACAGGGAATTCCAGCACTGCTCTAACCTTAGCTGGGTTTTGCTCAATACCCTTTTCTGAGATAACATGTCCCAGGTCTTTACTGAAATTGGGACAGGGAATTCCAGCACTGCTCTAACCTTAGCTGGGTTTTGCTTAATACCCTTTTCTGAGATAACATGTCCCAGGTACTCCGCTTGAGGCATAGCAAAGTCGCACCTCAATGGATGAAGCACAAGGCAATGCCTATGCAATCTCATAAAGATCTGTCTCAAATGTCCAACGTGTTAGTCCAGTGCGTATGAATAGATAACAATGTCACCACTGTGCACACTACAGAATGTCTCCAAACATACCAATGGTGCCATCCGTATAAGCCTCTGAAAATTAGCAGGAGCACTAGACACCCAATAGGTGTGACTACAAATTCATTAAGTCCACTATGAATTATAAATGCTATCTTATCCATGCTAATCGGTTCCATTTGGATTTACCAGTATCCATTCTTGACCTCCAGCATGGAAAATACCATTTTCCCATTTAGTTGGTCCATTATATCGTCAATACAGGGCATTGGAAACACGTTTTTACTGTTCACAGCATTTACTCTCCTGTAATCCACACAAAATCTCAGTTTCCCATTACTTTTCTTCACCAGTACAATAGGACTGTCCCAGGGACCAGCAGATTCCCTCATAATAACACCCATTACCATCTCATCAACCTACCCAGCAATATTACTGTTCCATGCAAATGGCACTTGACATGCAGTTGGCCTAATGGGCTCGCTATCTCCAGTAACAATCTCATACTGCACCTTTCCTACTTCATCTCACTCACCATCTTCAACAGGTTCATTTACAACTTTACATTAACTTTCATACTCTAACAACCAACTCTATATTCCTTTCCTCTTAGACTGAATCTCTGACTATCAACACCCACTTCTCTTATCATATCTTCTTCATCATAAACCACAGATTTTTTAAATCTCCTCACAACCACATTCCTACCAGATAGAATGGAAAAACTAGGCATTGATAACTCTCCAGACACACAGCCACAGGAGAGGGGCATGTGACTACTACTGAGACCTTACCAGATGTAACAGTTCGCAAAACCATCTATTCATACTCCATTTCAAAGCTACTAAAGGCTCTTCTAGAAGGGTCTATGATCATGGGCAACCTTCCACCATTGCGGGCATGACCACCACACAATGATTAGGAACTCACTCAACTTTCAAGAAACTCACAACTCCAATGTGATTCATCCCACCAGAAACTCTTGTCTCCACTACAGGACAGGGGTTATCAGCCCTAGCGGCACTAAAACATTAGTATCCACCAAATGAGTCACCCACTTGTCCATAATCATACATCAGATACACCAGTAGAGTCATCTTTTTACCTTGCCAGTTAAATTCCTGATTGACCACAGCAAAGATTGGAATTGGTCTCCCGATTATCACATAGCGTTATCTCTGGCTTTTGGAGAGCCACCCATGGAATCTTTGCTTTTGATCTCACTTTTTTAATAAGTTAAAACAATATAATATTTGCTGATGATCCTGGGTCCACTCATGCTTCAATAGAATTTTCATAAATGCTAACAATTGCATAATACAGTGGGCCCAAGTGTCCACTCACCAGATCCACATATACTTCAGGTGAATGGGTACTAGTCAGATGGCTGAACTCTGCCTCCACCCACTCATGCTGAAACTTCTGGCAATGCTTTACCAAGGATTGGAACTGTCCCCCTGTCACTGCAGAACTACTGTCTGATGCTCTAGGACCACCTCTTCTTGCCTCAGTTACTCACTCTTTCAGTGGACGCTCCCTGGGCACATGACCTTTACCATGGCAATGGTATCACTGGTTTGTCTGCTTGCATGTGATTGCTGCCATCGACCCTCAGAGGTACATTTTCTCTTCAAAGAATGAGCAGGAGGTTTCCCCTCAATCCATGCATCAGCCCCAGCTATCCCCCCTGTTCCTCAGCCATTTTTGCTTGGTGCAATGTGTAGGCAAAAGTCTTGGCTAATCTAGCACTTTCTCTAGCCACTTAAGCACCAGACATTGAACAAAGAGAACTCTCTTTAGCACTGCCTTAAATGTAGCATCTACATCTGCTCTATGTCCATACCTATCGTCAAATAACCATTCCAAATCCTTTATAGGATCATGCACTTCTTCTTCGAGCTTCTTTCTCCGCCTAAGTAGCTGAGCTGGACACGAAGATTCATTTTTGGCAGGTACTGCTCGCTTTCCAAAAGCCACACTTGCAATGTCAATAGTTGACTTTTCATCTGGAGATAAAACAAAGATGCTGTATGTGTTGCAAGACCGAAGGAGTTCAAAATGTACCTACTTCTCTCTAGCACTCCAGTGAATTAACTTTGCATACCTTGCCAGTTTAGCTAATCACATCTTATAAGTCTCATCATTTTCCTTTCCACTTTTATCAAAGGCAGAGAGAAGCTGGCAATTTAATATGGTGGTGTGAGAAAAAACCACTACTAGAAATAATAAATGGTTCAAGACCAACCCACTCAGCTCTAGCCTGCACTTACCACTAACTCTCTCTATTTTCTCCCAGAAAGATGCCTTTAGTTCTTCATGAGTTTGTATCTACCTCCCATGAGCAACAATTAATTCTGACCTCACCACTGTTCTGCACTCACTTAAATAGTAGTAAACCTACACAGAATCCTACTACTTTTCTCTCTCCAAGTTTTACAGTAACTGCTCCAACAAAGTCACAGCCAGCCCCAGTTGCACAATCCAAACCTCAGCATGCTTTTTGGCCTCATGCATAAGCTTTAGTACTTCCTCCAAACACAAATTTTATTCCAACATCAGCCATAGTAGTAGACATTTATATTACTTTAACACTTCTGTAAACTCCAAGCAACTCATCTCTCACTCAGCTAGGTCTTGGCAGGACCTCCATATGCAAAACTACTCTCTGTTTCACTGAATATTGTTAGCTAGCTATGTGCAAAAACCCAATGAATTCTTTTTATTAAATGCTTTTAATGTTTGTTTGTTGTTTATTCAGGAGGAAAAGAATTTGACTTTCATGAATTAGCAACATGAAGGAAATCTCAACTCAACAATGACACAAAGAAAGGCCATCCTTTTCCATGTGCATGAACACACATAAGTTCAAAGTTAATGAATCAATAATCATTACACAAGGGCAATATGGTTTATCTTAAGAGTATAGCATGAATATTTTCAGTTAGCACTGCTCAATTGAGTGTGGATGTCCAGCAGCACCATTATTTTTTTCTTTAAGAGAGGACCAGCACCCACACCAGAAGGAAATGGTAAACTCAAGTATCATCAGAGAGCATTGGGTTAAGGATCACAAAAATGGCTTACTTTCATAAATTATAATACCTTACTAAAATTGGACAGAAAAAGGTCTGTAGAGACTCTTCAACATTTAATGGGTGGCTGGATTGACTTATTTTTATACCCAACTACATCTTTCCTAATTTAGAGCAATTGCAGCCTTTATAGGTGGCTGGATTGATTTACTTTAAGACTCAACAATATTTTGCCCAGTTTTGGAACACTTAAATCCCTCAGCTAATATTTTTGCTAAAGGTATGAACAGGGATGCTTTCCTAGTTTGTTTGACTCCTGATTTCAGATAGAGAATTAAACTAGATATTTTATGATAGCTCTACCTCTAAATTGGATCCACAAAGGTAACCTCTGTGTTCACTTGATAGTTTGTATAAACCTGCAGCTCCTAGTTGTCTGTACTTAATGTGGACCAGAGAGTTCATTTCTGAGTTCTGGTACCTCAGGTAGTGGGAAGGTTATGGCACGCATGCTCACAAGGGGGGGGAGAGAGAGAGAGGGAAAATACAAACATCACGTGATAAAAGCGTGCCATAAAGTAGAGGTGAGAAAAAAAGTGAGCATCCAGTCTTGGCCAAGCTTTACCACGGTGACTAAAGGCTAAGCTGTTTTACCAGAGCTACCTTAACATTGGGCAATGGCGGTTCATCTACCCTTAATCTATGCTCTGACTTGTACCTTCTTATGGTTCTCTGCTGGTACTACCCGCGTGGCCGCAGTCCTTGTACCAGTGGACCGGGAACTGCCCAAAGTGTTCGGTTATGGAAATGGTTACCAAGCCTTCTTCGATGGTAAGTGTATAATTTTGTACGACAGTTAGGGTATCATTTTGTACATAGTACATGAAGTATAATGAAGTATTCTTGTTTCCAGAAGTATAAATGCCTAAAACCAGTAAAGTTGTGGTGTATATATGTCCTGAGTTGTAAGCCCTATCCACAGTGGAAAGGGTCTCCAGCAACACCTGGTTCCAAACATTTTCTTGTTTCCACACTGGCATGGTGCTGCTAAACCGTTCCACATCACTTGCATGGGCTAAATAATAGGCTGGCATATTAATTGGTTTTCCTCTACCAGGTTTAGAAACTGAGATATATATATATTTCTTTAGTGTGCTCTGTTGTTCTGCCTCTTTCTCTCCTCATGTCATCACTCAAAGGATAAAGAGGGGGAAGAGAGCTTTGAGAATCTACACACCTAATGACAGGCATCAGTAATAAAGCCACATGTATGTTTAATAAATCTGAGTCACTTAAAACTTACCCTACTCAAAGTTACAGGTGAATCCAGGTGGAACCAGGTGGAACCCTTGAGATCAAACCTTGGATCATGGAACCCATTACAGACACAGATGACACCGGTTTTATTATACAGTTTATAGTAATAAACTCTTATTTCATTTCTCAAATTTTTATCACTACATTTCTAAATTTAGCTCTACATTGGTGTCAGGGAAATACTTCTGCTATCACAAAGAGACAGTATCCTGGTTGGCCTAGTCCACAAACTTCTGGCTAGACCAAAATCAGTTTCCCACAAACTGCATTCCACACTCACTAAGAGCAGCAATTGAAAGTGTGGTTAAACAACCTTATGAGAATGCAATCAGATAATTATATCAAATTATTCCAATAGGGTACTACTCTAAAACGGATATACATACTAGAGATTCAATTCAATTAGAGTTAAGCTGCAATTCTTGCTATTTTCTCTTTTATCTGATCTTCTCTCCATCTGCTCCTAGCAACTGTCGGGCTCAACATAATCTTTCTCTGGTACTTTCCGTTCGTCAACTGCATGGCTGACCTCTCCCTCACTCAGCTGAATGCCTTGCACTTCCTTATCAAGCTTGTTCTGTACTTCCTCTTGAGCTTTTGTCACAACTGTTGCCACTTCGTCTGAGAATAGCCATACCCATAGGAGTGAGTTGGAAGACAGCCCAATTGTGTCCAGCGAAGTGATCAATGGATCAAAATTTAATTGAACTATCAGACCACACCCATAAGCACTGCCACGTGGGGTTAATAACAATTTTTGTGATATAGAAACCACAAACTCTTGCTCTGCTATACAAATCAATCAAAAATATATCATGCAGTCTTCATGTAACCAGGTGAGTGTTTATTATTCTCCTGTGGGTGTCACAACATGTAATTTGACCATAGTCAAACTCACCCACTTGAGCAAATTAATGGAGATAACTTAGTTGGTCCAGCAACATAATCCTTAATTTAATGATCTAAATACTGAGGACACACCTAAAAAAGGATACTGACACTCTGTTCACTACATTGAGACTGCATGCCCATACTCAGCTGGATATATTAATATACTCACTTACAATGTGGTATTCCATGAAGTTTGGCACTAGTTTATAATTGGTGTGCTGTAATTATTCTCCTTCTGCATTATGAATAATACTTTCATTCAATTACAGTCCTACATCCTACTATAATTTAGCATTTGTGTGTTTGTCAATGGGTGCGGGTTTTGTACAGTCACACCCACATGAAAATTAATGGAGGCAGCATGATTGGTCTAGCAAACAAACAATGCTCATAATCGCACCCACAGGATGATGATGACACTCATGGTCATATAATCATGGTCCAATGAACCAGTGGACCTATCAGGTTGAAATTTTGTGACCGAGAGTGATACTTCCTCTCTGTGGGTTTGGCTATGGGTTCAGGCAGCCAATACTACACATACAAGAGCATATTAATGGACCTTGTTTAGTACAGTGAAGCCAGACAACAACCATAGCCACACCATGATGGTGTTAACACCCCTAGTCATGTGCAGAATACATATGCTTGTTCAGCTTGACCAATAAACAGTATCCCACAATATGTGGCATACCACAAAGTCTTGCATTAGTTTAATATTTTTTCAGCTGTGTTTTTCTCTCTTCTGCTACAATATTAATTATTATTCCTTTGAAAAAAAAACTTTACACATGTAAACTTTCAAAACAATTCAGTGTAGAGGTGTAAATATCAGTACCCACACTTTCTATTTGAACAGCCTCCAGCAAATCCTGCTTTACCTTTGTTTAAACCACTATTCTACCTCGTTGGACCAGTACCTTGCATTGAAGCTCCAATGGTTTTATTAGTTACTTGAAATATTACTATATAAGCAAAAGGCTCCTCTAAAATAGGAGGTATATATACCTTCTGCATACAACCAATTGGAATATTAGTTTACAACAGAAATATTCAAATTGTACAGATTGATAGTTATGCAGATATAAAAACATGTGTATACATAGCTGGAACATTTATATATACATTTACAATGTTGTTACATGAATATATATATATATATATATATATATATATTCACTTATTTTTTTTGAACCTGCAAACATGCCAAATTTACTACATTTTATTTTTATTTTCAGATGAAAGTGGTGAATCCACTTTGTTTCCTCCTGGTACAAGTGTCATTGCACGCAAAAGCTATGAATTCTTTTCAGAGCAAATGAATTTTGAATCTATGGATGATCTTCTTCTTCTGGGAGCTAAGTATGAGTATTTATATAAGTATATATATTTGGTTCATTATATTTATAAACTTATACCACATGTTACTCTTTGGAAAATAATTATGTGCTCCTTGCCATCTTACATTACCAAAGCATGTCATCTGCAAAGTAAAAACCAGAGATTTTAAATGGGAAAGACATTTTTATAAAAGATTATTGTGATATTATTCAGGAAAAAAGGTATGTAGCAATGTAACTGGATTTCATACAATTTCTGACTATAATTAGAGTTTCAGCAAATTTTAATATGCATGATTTGTATTAAAGTATATTTACTTCTTTTCTGCTACTCCATTATTAAGAAAAGAACTGAAGACATAATGTCTATATTAAAAAAAAATTGGGTGTGTTTTGGCAGGTTTGTTTTGTTTTTTTTAGAGGATTTCTGCGGGTTCACATCCTGGATTTTGATGATTGTTCAAGTCTAGACCTGAAAGTGAAGTATAAAATAAGTTTAATGACTGACAATGACTTCTGAGACCTCTATAGAGAAACACAGACACTTTAGGCAACTCCCACAATTGACTTTAATTAACATCCCCCCCCCCCCCAACACCTCCATTTTTTAAAGCTACAAGTCTATTTATGGCTCAAATGATGCAAAAGTGTTGTTTAGTAAGGGTACCATCCACTTTTAGCATAGAAACATCAGTAATTTAATTTTCTAAAATCACTAATAATTCTATCAATGCATGAAAGTGTCATAAATATACTCAAATGAAATAAAATGTATAAAATATCAGGGAATGCAATAAAGTACCCCCAATTTTGAAGTGACACTCAATCTATTAGCTGTATTATTATCACTAGCATGCAATTGCAGCCTTTGGCCACATTGCTTGCTAGGCCCGCCTTCGGTGGGCTGTGGCCACAAAATTGTCTTAAGCAAGAACATGTCTTATGGCATGACATGATTTTCTGGATCATATGCCTTTCAGGATGACATGTGTTATGATAGCATATGTGTTGAGGAAGGTAATACTTTATTATAAGAAATGTCTTATGGGAGGTCATGTATTGGTGGAGTGCATGTCTTCAGGATGGCATATCTTACAATATGTTGTGTTTTACTGAAAGACGTCTTACTGGAGGTCGTGTTTACTTGAGGGTAGGTATTATAGAAGGGTATGTATTGCTGTTTGAGATGTCTTACTGGGGTACATGTTTTACAGGAGGACATATCTTACAGGATGATTTGTTGTACAGGGGGACACATCTTACAGGATGATTTGTTGTACAGGGGGACACATCTTATATGAGGACAGATTTAACTGGAGGATATATCCTATAAGAAGTTATGTATTGCATGAGGGCATGTCTTATAGGTGGACTTGTCTTGCAGTAGTACTGCATGTAATATGAGTGGACATGTATTGTTTGAACACATGAAGTAAAGTAGGTTATGTCTTACTGGAAGGTATGTCCAAGAAGAGGACAAATTTTATAGGATGGCATGATATGCGGGTGGGCATGTATTACTGGAAGACATGTGTTAGTGGTGGTTATCATGTCTCTCATGAGGACATAGGTAGTAGGTGGGCATGTCTTGCAGGTCGGTTCAGAAGCAACCATTTAAGCTGCTGTGAGTTTAGGCATGTGGTTGTTGCTTTTCTTTCTACAGTAAGTTTTGTTTGCTCTGAGACATGCTTTCCAAGAATTTTTTGTTTGAACATTCTTCTTGGGTATGTAGGTTCATTCATGTGGTCTTCTTGGTTGACTTTAAATTTAAAAAAAATTTTAATACTATGTCTGTGGCTCTTTTAGCAATAAGCTATTTTGGCACACTAATTTTGCTTTCTTGCAACATTGATCCTCATGTAAAATTCTTCATAGAAATTATTTTGGTTGTACAGGAAATTAATTTAGTTTCACAGGAATAGTGATGAGTGGAGGTTTGAGGGGAGGGAAGGTGGTTAGATGGAACACTTCTTCAGAGTTCATCAACTTTTTCTTTAAATTGCTGATAGGTTTTTTTCCATTTTAACTTGGCGGGCCATGTTAAAAAACATTAACACCTCTTTGATGTGTAGCATGTGAAAGGCTGTGCATTCCCTTTGATATAAATAAAATGGCAGATGAGGAAGAGCCTTTTTTGGGCTTCTTTCACTCACTACACTTGATCAATGGGGTTTGGACAAATGGGACATAGCAGAATATCACATCTGCCAATTTCAACAGGATCCTTACAGCCATTTTGCATTTTATCTTGGACATAAAAATAAATATATAAACACCACTAGCTCTATTAGTATATGTGTTTATTAATTATTTTATTCAAAATATGCCTAGTGTGAATCTAATTTGTTTTTCCTTTCAATAATCCAATAGTCCATAATATAATTATTATTATCTGACTCAGACTCTTCATCTGACTTGTTTGGATCATCGACCTTACACTCATCAGTGCTTTTCAACTGATCTCATTTGATACCATTCAAATTATAACTGCACAATTTTGTGTATGCCTTGTTATTTGATCATCAGGTGCAACATTGACTCTGGCATCTATTCTTTTGAAGTTTGACACTAACACTTACAAGCTGGAGAAATGCTTAAGGAATAAACATTGTAGATGTAGTAAGGGTTTCTGGAATCAGCTCTCTTACTGATCACTCAATTTTAATCTGTTCACAACATATTTGCAGGGTATGGCTGGTCTGTGCTCTGTTGTATCATCAGCAGATAAATAACTCACCATTCATATGTTTTTAGTAAATTTTGTCTGCTAGAGGAATGTCTGTTCAACAAATACTTCAGATCAGGGAAAATTCAGTTATAAGCTCCAGTTTTAATATATCAGCATAATGATATGACCCATTCATGATCTCTCAAGATTTTATATAATAGCACCTTTGAGCAAAATGAACTGATTACTGAAATTCTTTTCAACAAAATAACTAAAGTAAGTTGACAACACTAAGTTTTATGTTCTAATAATTCTCCTTCACTGCCAATTCCCTTACCGACTTAGCCATGAAGCTGATATGGTGAAAACCTTACAAGACCATGAATGATTAATGTCATTATGCTGGTATCTGAAAACTGGAGCTAAATAGAGAATTGCTCTGAGCTGAAGTGTGTTCCTCCAACAGAAGTTCCTCCAACAGAATCAAGTTACTGAAAACACATGTACTGTGAATACTATATCAGCTGAAGATATGGCAGAGCACAGAGTAGCCATACCCTACAATTTGAGGTGAACAGACTGAAATTTGAAAGGAACAGGATGAGCTAATCCTATGTGTTATTAGTTGCAGCACTAATAAACATTTTTATGCACTTCCAGTAAAATATTAAATGAGAATAACTATTATTTCTAGTATATTCATGATCTCTTAAGATTTCATACAATAGAACCTTCAAGCAAAATGAACTGATGTCTGGTATTTTTTCAACAAATACAAGGGACTAATTTTAGTGAGCCTTTTTCTTCTTCCTTTTTTTTAACTTTTAACAGCTCATTTTTTGGCCAGGGGCAGTGTTGATACTGTGGTGATCATGTTAGTAAACACATTATTATAATAATGACACTGAAAATTTCCAACCAAAAACACCCTCACTTATGATTTAATGTTTCACTTAATCATGGGTATCTAGCACCACCCACACTACCAGATGGAACAGTTATGAGCTTATGTAAGCCATCTTTAGAATGTAGTGGAATCCCTCACTCATCGATGGGTCCTCATGCACATTCACCTAGTGCAACCAGACTCAGAAAATATTTGGATTCTACACTCAGCTTGTATCATAAGGTGTATGGGGACCAGGCACGGAGATGCAACCCTCCATGTTCTAAAGCTTTAATTTTCCTGGCCAGTCACTAGGACAGTTACAATTGGCTTCAACTGAGTTGTCTGTTTTGGGTTACTAACATATCTACTGATCTCCATTCTCTGGTGGATACTTGCACATAAGTTGGCATAATTCTTCCTTCACATACTGGCCAAATACATCAACAAGTTCATTTCTGAATGGAAGCTATCAACAGTACTGAAATTTTGACTCACTGTACTCATTGTACTCACTTACTCAACCTTGATCTCACACTCTGACACAACTTATGTTGGGTTTTCATCATTGCTGATGTTTAACAACCCATCTGAGCAGCAATTTTTTATCTCATATTGGCTGTCTCATGGATATGGGATGCAACAGACTTTTCTATACATTTACCCAACTAGAATTCCTAGGCATTATGTCACTCATACCCCCACCCAGCTCATCCCTTCTTCAAAGGAAACCTGATCATATATTTTCAGCCAATTATTCTGAATGTAATTCAGTTTCACAGACATACTCAAGTACCTGCCCACTGAAACACTAAGTTATGCATCACTTGAAGACTGCTAGTTTGCTAGTCACTGCACGTGCTTGCAGAATAGATCCTAACTGACTAAAGAATGCACATCATGAGTTTAGTAATTTTTGGAGCTTGGCATAGTCCACCTCTAAACTAGCAGCTGGTCATCACCTATACACATGATATCTTAGAAATGAATGGTGACTGGCGCCCATGAAGTAACTACAAAACCTTGAATGATGTGTAGGGAATTGAAACTTGAAGTAGCCAATTTTAAAGATGTTAAAACCCTAGATTGCAATCAATCCCTCACATTCAGTAGCTTCACTACAAGGGATCATTTTTTCTCCAAAAATTACCTCATCCATGCCTATCACCAGATTCAAGTTGAGCCATTAGATATCCCACCTCTAATTCTCCCTCATATCAAAACTATACATGCTGAATGTAAAGTACAGTTATCATCTTATTTAACCAATTACATTCCCGAATCCTCACTGATAGGAGAAATATGTAGCATAAGATACTTTGAAATGTCAATACCTTACTAAGCCACATCAAGACTTGAATGTGGTATTACTTTACCTGGACAACTTCATCGAAAATGTGCAGGTAGCTTTATTGAGTTTCTCACATTTGTCATTGTTGTTATTGCTATAGTTTAAGTACTTGCAATTGTCATTGTTTATCAATCATTAGACTAGATTGTCATTGTCTATCAATCATTAAACTAACTAATAAACTCATGAGTTCACAAGGTCAGCAGCATGCCCACATGCTGAGATCCCTCAACAGATGCAGGCTCTCCTATATTAAGCAAGGTACCTGAGAGCGGTGCAGATATCTTTAAATGAGGAGAGCAAGCTTCACAATGAACATGCACTTTTTTACCTATTAGGCATCCTTTCCATACTAATCAACTGACTCCTGGGGCTAGGGCTATGGCTAGGGCTAGGACTAGGAAAAAGCTTCCACATGGCATCCACTAGTAGTATGGCAAAAACCTTACAACAATGGAACATTCTACGACTGACCTTCCGAACAAAGAATCTCTGAAGAAAATTCTTGCAACTCTGCAATCAAGCAAGCCAACTCTACAACTAGCTGTCAAAACCATGGGTCCTTTACAGGACTGGCAGCAAGTGTGTATCCTTTAACTGTGAGGGATTAACGAGGCAGAAGGAGACTTTGATCTTGGAGATAGCAAATGAGAACAATTGTGTCCTGCTGTTTCTCCAAGAGACTCACAGAAAGAAGAGTCAAATAGCATCCATGTCAAAGGATTTAATCTGGTCGCTGAAATCAAACACGCCAAACATGGCAGCACAATTTTGGTGAAAAACAATATAGTGCCACAGTCAATGCTACTACTGTCCAAGATGGAATTGAATTTTTGTCCCATCACGCTGGATGCATTGATAATAACATCAGTCTATAAGCCACCACCTGTGAAACTCAATTTCCCAATTAATTTTTTTTATTTTGGTACCAAAAGCATTATAATTGGTGACCTTAACTCATACAACCATCTCTGGGGCTATGGAGACACCGACGAGAACGGCAGTGTACTGGAGGAATGGAAGACTGTACACAACCTCCATCTATCTCACGACCCCAAGCTACCTCCTCCTATGTTCAACAGCTGCCAATGACAGTGAGGCTACAACCCTGACCTCATTTTTGTGTCTGAAAACATCAGCAGCATGTCTAATCGCACAATATATGATGCCATACCACACTCACAGCATCGACTGCACAGCATTACCATCAAGCTGATCATCACACCTATTGAGCAGCCTTTCCTAAGGCACTTTAACTTGAGGAAAGCAAACTGGGATGATTTCATGAGTGAGCTTGAGACCAATGTGGACAAAATCAGCCCAGTATCATGGCGAAAGTACAGTGAATTTTTAGAAACCGTTAGATCATCGGCCAGAAGGCACATCGCCTGTGGCTGTTGCACCAAGTACTTATCCAGGCTCTCCAGCTATTCAGCAACATTTCTCACAGAATACCAGCGTCTTTATAACAGTGACCCTTTCAGCGACAACACCATTGAAGCTGGACAAATCCTGTGTAGCCAACTTAAAGCAACCCGCCAACAACAATGGGAGGAGATGGTGGAGAACATCAACCTAACCCAGCAACAGCAAAAAGGGCTGGCAGACATTATCCAAACTCAGCGGTAACCCCAAGCCAACCACCTCATATACTATGACACCCGACCAAGTTTCCCACCAACTTCTCCTCAAAGGGAAGCCAAACAAATCCAGCAAGCCAAAGATGCAGAAGGTGAAACTGCAATCTAGCAACTCAGGACCTACCACCCTGTCGACATTTACAATGAAAAACTGGACAATGCAATATCCTCTCTGTGTAACAACAAAGCACCAGGACTGGACGGCATCCACAATGAGATGTTGAAACACTCTGGTCCCAAAACACAGACCTGGTTACTTGGACTGATCAATGACTGCCTAATACATGATGAAATCCCCTCAATATGGCGAAAGGCGAAGATCATAGCTCTCCTAAAACCCGGCAAAAGATCCCAACAGCCCAAAGAGTTATTGAATAGCCCTCCTGTGCACAGTGTCGGCCTGCTTGAACAGATGATACTAATATGGATACAGCCAATAACAGAGCAAAAGCTAATTGATCAACAGACCGGATTCTGATCAGGAAAGTCATGCTGTACACAGGTGCTTAATCTAACTCAGAATATTGAGGATAGCTTTGAACTAGGAATGGTCATGGGCGCAGCATTGATCGACCTTACCGCTGTGTATGATACCATGAACCACCGAAGTCTACTGCAGAAACTTTTTGACCTTACAGAGGATGTTAAACTAACAAAATTTATCAGAACAATGCTGTCAAACTGCTGCTTATGGTTGAACTGAATGGCAAAAAAAGTCACTGGAGATTGCAGGTAACAAACTACCCCAAGGCTCCGTACTTTCACCAACTCTTTTCAGCATATACATGAATGACCAGCCTCTACCAGCATCAACAAACAGTTTCCTGTATGCCAATGATCTGTGCCTGACAGTTCAAAAAGAGACATTTGTGGAAGTTGAGACCACACTGACTGCAGCACTAACCGAAAGGCAAGAGTACTACATCAAGAACCATCTTCAAACACACCCTGGAAAAACCCAACTAGCGGCGTTCCATCTAAAGAACCAACAGGCGAACTGTGAGCTGAATTTCACATGGAACAACATAAAACTAGGTAACACCCGTAATCCAGTGTACCTTGGTGTGACCCTCAACCACACGCTAACCTACTGAGAACACTGCAAGAAAACCAAAGTCAAAATTGCATCATGGAACAACCTACTCCGCAAACTTCGTGGAACGAATTGGGGTGCACAGCCACAAACATTACGCACAACAGTGATGGCTCTATGTGTCTCAACAGTGGAGTACTGCTGCCTGGTATGGTCTTGGTCAGGCCACTGCAAGGATGTTGGTGTCGCCCTGAGTGACACATGCCGTCTCATTACAGGATGCATCCACCCAACACCTACACAGGATCTCTATGTGCTCTCAGGAATTGCTCCACCAGACATTTGATGACAGGTTGTCATTCAAAAGGAATAACAAAAAATAGTGACCGAACCCAGACACAACCTCTACAACCATGTGCCCGTCACACGTCATCTGAAGCCGAGGCACAACTTCATTAACAGCACCATAGCGCTTAACACAACACCCGAAGCCACCCGACAGGAACTGGTGTCTGAGAAATGGGATCAAATGGACAGTGCACTAAAACAATACACAGTTGTACCAAAAGAGCATCTATCTGATAATGGAGATCTTCCATGGAAGAGCTGGCGTACAGCAAACTGAGTTCGATGTGGAAAAGTCACTACACTATCAGCAAAACTGACATGGGGCTACACCAACACAGACCTGTGTAAATGTGGCCATCAACCGTGTGACCTGATACACCTCATGCCACATGCAAACACTACGGCACCAGACCGAACACAGAAGATATTCGTGACAAGACGAATACATTCAAGACTTGGCTTGGAAGGACAGCAGACACGATATGATGAGCTGACCCTTAAAATATAACTTCCTATTGATGCCCTACCAATGGCTGGCACTGCTTTGAATGTCATACTCAACATAGTCTATTCCATCTGTGTCAATAATTACTCAATGTCCACAACTTCTAAAAATGCATTGCAATAAAAAAAAAAAATTCATGATCAGGCACCAGGTGTATGCAGCTCAAGTGGCAAGGTTTCTCTGCCAAACATCAGCAGCTCCTACTAACCTCTCATGCCCTATTTGATGGTGTCACTTCTGGTTCAAAATCAGAAAGTATAATGCATCTTTCTCAATGGCAACAAATGACAATTGTTCAAGATCAATACACCAAGTTGGTCCCTCTGACATTTCAAGAACACCAAGAGAAATCCTTTTGGAATTATTATTGATATGCTCAGCATCAGGGAGAAGTAATTTCTAGCCTACACTAACTTCTCTAATATTCCCAGTAAGATATGCTGAATAAACAGAGCGTTAGAGAAGGCTTCCATGTCCCACCCCAAAAATTCAACATTGTATTAGTGCTGCTGGTTTCCTGTCTGGGATAACACCAGGGACATTACAATGCTGCTGCATTTCCTGAAATTATTCCATCGTTATGGGCATGGCCTCCAACATCAACTCCTCTAAACTAACAGTACCTTTCCTTTTCTTCAGAAAGGTCTGCCAACTGGGTGAAGGACCTGATAGGATGTTCCACCCATGGATCATTGTCATGAACACTGGACTGTTAACACAATTGTGTCACATAAAATCCCAATTGTGTGACATAACATATATTCTATGACTATAATGAATGAGAAATTGGGAGCATCCCTAAGGGTATGGTCTCTGGATACCTTTTTTGTATAAGCTGAAGGAGCAAAATAAGCTCCCACTAACCATACTATTCTGCTTCATATGATCTATAACTAAATGGAGTTCCTAGGTCAAGAAATACTTTACTTCCAGGTTTACCTAAATTTAGGCCCAAATCAATTAAGTTGTTATACTACAAATTTATTTTATTTCCATAATCTACTACCCTTAATGTTTCTAATCCTTGTGTGTTGTTACAGGGATAAATTATACTTGTTGGATCTGAATCTTAATGCGGTGGATGGAGGACTGTTTCAATGGAATGCAACAAACACAAGTGTGGCTGAATGCATGACGCACATTTCTTTCAGAAAGGATCCTGTAAGTCATTTGTAATACATGCAATTATGCATATAGTATTGAATTGTGGAAATTTTTTTATTTTTTTTTTTTTATTTCAGTCATATAAGAAATTAGGATAGTCTAGAATCAAGAACCATAACACTGCATGCATGAGTCATGTGCCAAATATTATTTAACATTAATTTCCATAGTATAGAGCATAACTCAATATTAATGAAGAATAATAAATGTGAGTAGAGGAAGATATGATAAATATAACAGACACCACTCCAATTCAATGAATACACTTCGTCAATTATCGCTTCCCCTTACTAATTCGATTTAACATCCTATTCACTCTCCTTTCTCTAATATCATAGTTGTTCCTCTTTTTTCATTCACTCCTTCCCATCCTCCATTCAATTTTAATATTTTTTGCTTTATCAAAGTGCATCTTTCTCATTATGCAATATTTTACTTTCTATTTATTAGAACTATTACTGCAAGAACCATGTCAGAATTTATCAGAAATTTCCCAACAATCCTGACCTGCTGTTCATCTGTGGCACACAAGCTTCAAGCACAGCTCAATGTCTCTCCATAAATGTATGTACTGCTGTTTATATATTCATTGATATTTGTATGATGTGAAACAGGATTTTCTTTTCTTAGTTGTGTGGGGAAAGTTTTGTGTTTATAGAATGTATATAGGTATTTTAATGTACTTGAAATCTAAAAGAATTTAATGCATGTTATATGTGTATGTTACTTGGGCTCAAAATGTATTTTAATTAATGTTACTCTGTGCACATAGCTATATTTATATACACATGTATATTCACATTTGTATAAACCAGAGGCAACTACACCTTGGAAGAAAAAAGGGAGGGAAAGAAAGAAAGGGAAAATAGAGAAGGGGGCATAGTTTTTAAGGTAATAAAGCACAATTCAGGGATCGAGGTACCGATCACAGCTTGGAAAACATATACTTTAACCACTTTGGCATGGATTTAGAAAATATGTTTATTTTTTGGCATACAACATTTGAATTAATTTTTTCCTAAGAATTACCATGCTTGGGATTTTTGTTTTTAATAAACTCATCAGGCACCCAAGAATCATGACAGCATAGATTTATCACACCATGTTCAGCAAATGAGCTATCCACTGATCTTTAATATTATATAGGTCATCATTGCTATAGAGGTTATCAAAATACATGGAATATGATTTTTTTTCTTATAATAGTATAGCTAGATAATACATTATTTTAGTGCACATACTATATGTAAAATTTTTTTTAAATTTCTTCTTTTTTAAAATATCTTTTTTCCCCCTTATAGATTAAACATGGTACATTTGGCAATGCATCTGAAGCTACTAATGCAAGTTCTATGATCCTCAGTGTCAACCCTGATTATCCCACCTATGGTCGTTTCAAAAATGGTATGTGACAATACTGAAATTATTCTTACTTGATCATTGAGAATGCTGTCTAGGTTTATTACAATTCTTGCCTATGATATATTCGGACAACTTGCCAAGAAGGGAATTTGTTCCTGTGTTGATCTCGTGAATTACCTTAACTATTTTACAGAAATTAGAATTAGAGGTAGAATAATATCAGCATACTTAGTAGAGCATCAAAATTCTCTTATTTCTGTATCTAGCCTTAATGCATTTGATTCCACAATGTGCTCACCAATTTATCCAAATGACCAATTTTTGGTCCGTGCTTTCAGGCTCTTTGCATTGTCCCTCTGAGAAGGTGCATCATAAACTCATTTGCAATTTCTGGGATATAATATCACCAGTTCACTACCATCTCAAGGTTAAACCAACATCTAGACTACCAAACATAACTTTTTTACAGCTTTTTCTTCTACTATGAACCTATCTTTTTGGAGGAATTCCTCATCATATACCATGATGACATGCTTAAACAGTTCAAGGCATACCCAACCGATCCAGTGACACAACTTTATAAGCTGCATAGTGTGATTGATGTGGAAGGTCCTTGGTTCCTATTTAACTTAGCCCATTGTGGACCACCACTACAAATAAATAGGTTTGGTAGTGTTCCACCTATTTGAACATTAACCACATGAATTGGCAAGGATGTACTAGCTCTGCTCACTATCAGTCACTCAGTCCACAGAAGATGTATGGCTGCTTGGCTTCTGCTGGTTAATTTGTTCCAAGCATCTATATGGATCAGTATAGTGACCTCGTAAGTGTCAAGAAGAACCATTTGGTAGATACATTCACCAGTATTTCTATGAAGAATCCACCATATGAGTATTATATAGTACCTGCACATCTTTGGACAAGTAGAATCATTTCGTTCCAGTTTCCTGCACTCAACCTCTTCATGTATGGGTTACTATATTTTAACTTTCCTGTGTCATACTAACATTACCTAGGCCTGTGTTCAATATCACCAGTTTCAAGAAAGGGGAAGGGTGCAAGGGGGAGGGGGGCAATAATAACAGTATCCTCCATCTCAGTATTCTCTGCTTTATGCTAAATGCTATCTACTATGTGTCGAGCATCTCAAATCGGCATTGAGGAGCAGTCTCTATCTAGTACTTTTTTTTAATATCAAAGTAATGGGGAAATGTTCAAACCACTAATTCAATAAGAGGTTGACATCCGAGAAGTAGGGACACAAATATATCACATAAATGAATTATGAATAGCAGAGCATAACATATAGGAAATAGAATATTCACAGTATGACTAATCCAATACATGAAAACTAATATACGATATGAAATAATAAGTTTTACATCCACACAGCACTACCGTAATGCACAAGCATAATATATATGTATATATACATATATATTATTTTTATGAATAACATTTCTCATAGTGATGTAAAAATATAATTATTGATATGCATTTTATTATCTCAGTGATTCAGTATCCCATAGAACTATCGATTTGTTGTATTCATTACACTAAAAAAAAATACCCACCCTACAGACTAAAACAATAAAAAAAATTTTTTTACTATTATTGTAGTTTTGGTTAATTTTTGGGCTGGTTTGTTCTTCCCTGTCACATACCAGATGTGTAGGCCTATATGCAGAGCTCAAAAAGAAGAAATAGAAAGAAAAGGAAAGGGATTTGGGCTTGGTTTTGCTGACCTCACAAGTGTGTTTACATAATGTGGTTTGTTGTATTCATAATGTAGCTTGGTGGCTTGTTCTCATGCATGAAGTCAAATACACCTCCCCCCCAACACACACACACACACACACAACCATCCTCATGAAGGATATCTTCCTATACACCTGTCCTATGACAGAGACAACACAAAGACCTCTAAATATAATTTTAGATCTGTTGTTTGCTATCTTATCCCAGATGCTTGGGTACAGAAATCAGAAAGAAGAAAAAGAAAATAGCAGGAAGTGGTTTAGGTACAGTTTTGCTCACCTATGAGTTTACACAATTTGACTTTTTTATTAAGTGAAATGATTTACTCAGGCATAGAGTTGTGACCCCAACCAAGAAAGTTTTGGGGAAAGAGCCCTAGGGCAGAGTTTTACTCCAATATTCTACAAACTTTTTTATAACCACTCCATCAGACCCATAAAAAATTCTTTCCTTTAGGTCCAATCGGCTGGTAGGAGTTATCAGAATAAGAAAAGACAAACTGAATTCAGAATTATAGTAAGATCATTATATCACATCACACATCATTCTCTTTATAGATATGACTCAGGAATGTAGATACATGATACACAAAACTAAGAAAATAGCCATTCAATTCCCCTTTCTCAAGAGTTAGTAGCAACCTTACCTTTGTGTAGTGCTAGGGCTAGGGCTAGGGCTAGACAAACTTTTTTTTTAAAGAAGAAACAACAGTGTACTCATCATTGTCTGTAACTTCTTTACCTCATCTTGGACTTGTGTCTGCTCAGATTTGGTCTAAGAAAAGTTGTAAAAACTAATCAACATTATTTTTCATCATCTGAACAAACAAACAAACAAACAAACAAGAAAACAAGCAAGAAAACAAGCAAGCAAACAAGCAAGCAAGCAAGCAAGCAAGCAAGCAAACAAACAAACAAACAAACAAACAAACAAACAAATGAACAAACAAACAAACAAAAAAAACAAACAAACAAACAAACAAACATACTATAGATTTATGATTAACTTTTTTTAATAACTTTTGCATTCAAATATATCATCAATAACAGGTATCATCTATATGTTTTATATTCTTTTATTTAAGATTCTGACAACAATTCGTCATCATTTCTGACATGGTATCATTACTACGACATATATGGTTATGTTCCTGCTTTCAATCTTCAGAACATTGGCTATGCGCCTAAGAAAAAGACCTACAATAGCTCCATTAAATTTGGGGCATTAAAGGACTGGATGGGACGTAAGATCATTAATGAATGTCATTGGGGTTGAAAGCAACTATACAAATATATTATGTCAGAGAGATATTAATTTATAAGACAGAATATTAATAACTTTTTTAAACCTGATTATAAGTAGTAATCATAACTGCATGTAATATTGATATGTATTCTATTATGGTGCAGGTGGTATTATAGTGTCTTGTACCCACATTAAATTACACACATGATTGTGTGCACATACACACACACACCTCATACATACACATGTACATGCATACACACACACCATACACACATACACACAGACGTATACACACACTCCTACATTGGTAATTATTATGACTTTCCCTTTAACTTTATATATCATATGTATTCGTATAATGTGTTTAGAAGTATAAGAATATATTAAATGTGCTATTAAAAAAAAAAATTTTTTTTGGAATATAAATATATATAGTATATGAATGCATTTCACTTTTTCGTTCATGAAGAATTTTATTTTTTTGCTCTTAAGTAAATATGTAGCAAAATGTCAATATAGTATGTATATATATATATTCCATTAAAAATTCTGAAGATGTGTATGCTATCAATTCATTATCAATCCCTTTTTCCCCCCTTATCTAGGTGGAGGTCGACTTGTGGATATAATAGAACTATCTTTTGATTATCCACCTATACCCTCTTCATATTTTCAACCAAGAGGTGCAAAAACACTCAGTTATGACTTCTACTTCGCTTTCTTCAGAGAGCAGACTGTACTAGGAAAGAATGTGGTAAGTAATGATATTATTTTCTTATGCATGAATGATGGTATCTTTATTTTTGACTGGGTTTGTTACATTTCTTAAAGCACAGCCACATTCATGGAGGGAATGATACAATTAAATATGCATCAGGGTAGTCACATGATGGGTATCAAGCAACCTGATGGGTATCAAGAAACCTGATGATAGCTACATTCACCAGTCTTTCAATTTAGAATCTGCTATGTAAATGACAAGATTGTAAATTTCCAGCCTAACCCACTCACTTATGATTTAATGTTTTGACTTAATTATAACTCAAAATGTTGACACCGAATCCTCTGAATTTCCATCGGAAAACAGTTGAAAGACAAGGAAAATGGAATGGAATCAGAGACATTAGCACTGGTGCTCCTAAGGAATTTTTTAAGAAAAAGAAGCTCAACTAGAAAGTAACATTTAGACTCCATGAAATAAGTTTGAAGGTGAAAATAGTCCAAAAATAACCCGCTTCAAATATTTTGGAGCTGATAAATATGTGCTATTTTAAATTCGTGTATTCAAGGGTATAAACTTGTAAAATGTTTTCTGGTTTGTGATAAGGACTGGAAGTAAAGACAATTTTAAGTTCGATCAACTATAAAATAAAAAAGGCTTTTATAGTCAAGCAGGTATGATTGGATTAAATACATGAAATTTCTTTTCTTCTTTAATTGAACAGAACATGATGATATCATTGTTTAAATAATATTTGTAACTTTAATTCTGCAGTGTACACTGTTAATTTATCTCTGCTATCTAGGAGAATGATAAGTATCTCTGTTATACAAAGAAGACAATTTAAAGTTCTCCTTTCATATGTGTTTCTTCTAATGCTCCATTGGCTTCCAAAGTGCTATCCAGATGTGATTGTTACAGAGTAACAAAACCAAACATTTTGGAAATATTAACTTCAGCTATATTTATTATAAAAAGTTGAAATTGATTGCTAACAGATTATATATAAATGTCTTTGCCATTTGTGCTTTCTCTGAACATTGATCTTGTGAGATTGTTGTATTAGTTAAAACAACTGATGTTGAGAAAAGGTTCTGTGGGAGCCAAGTCCCTCTCTCTTATATGAGAGAATAATGAGAAAAGTGTGTAAGTAATCTCTATTAAAAATGTAACCTGTTGAGAGAGAAAACTATACTATATTCACGATTAATATATATATATATATATATATAAAGGAAATGTCTGTACGTTTGTTTGTCTGTATGTTTGTTTGTCTGTATGTTTGTTTGTCTGTATGTTTGTTTGTCTGTATGTTTGTACCATCATTCTGGCTAAAACTGTTCATGGATTTCTCTGAAACTTGGCATAATGGTAGGTTTTAACCCAATTTAAAACATAGGCAAAAAATTTTTCTGTAGATGGTTACCATGGTAACAAGAATTAGCCAAATATGGTATTTGGCCAGAAAAACCCTTGGAGCTACAGATCTAAAACTTGGTTCATACAACATTACTCTGGGAGTAACATGGGCTGGGTCCCACCTGACCACACCTCTTCCTTTCCTGCATAAGGTTAAAAATGCTAAAAATGGTATTTCAGCAAGAACACTTGAACGTAAGGAATTAGACCCATGAACCCATAAATACTTGGAATTAATATAATCTGGGGGGTGTTTTAAATGCTTGTATAGGACTACACCCATTTCTATTTCCATGTCAGGCCCCAAAAAAGGTCAAAAATGGTACTTTGACCAGATAAATCCTTGGAGCAACAGACTTAAAACATGGTATGAATACATAACTTGACTTTGGTGGTAACATGGGCAGAATCCCTTTTGGCTACACCTCTTCCCATTGGTGTCTAAAGTGAAATAGTGCCCCAAAAAATCTGAATAATGCTTAGACCTAAAGGGTCAGATCCAGAAACACACTTTAATATTTATTTTGGTTTGTAAGTGTGTTTGTAGGTATGTATGTCTAGGCATCACAGTAAAATTTGGCATGTGCTCTGCAAGAACCTGGGTAAGAGTTATTAAACACATATGGGTAAGATAATGGGTGTGATTTATCATAGCCACACGCACCGGAAGTTATTTTGGCTATTAAAAGCTAATCAAAGGACAAGCAACTGAATGAACATTACTAATCAAATGTGCATGTGTCAATGGGTGTGATCTGGTCATTGCCACACCCATTGGACTTCATGCCTGCCAAAAGCTCATTTATGGACCAATTAGGCTGGAATTTGGAATATGAAGTCTAAACAACCGGGTGAGAATTACTAACTACATGTGGATGTGGCAACATGTGTGGTTTGATATTAGCCACACCCAGAAGAAATCATTTTGGTTACAAAGATAATTAAAGGACCAACAAGGCAAAAATTTGAAGAAATTTATAATGTTTCATGTTGTCATTGGCTGGGCAACACCGGGTATATGCTGCTAGTATATATATATATATATATATATATATATATATATATTTTTTTTTTTTTTTTTTTTAGCCTGTGTGAGCTTTCTATTAAAAGACCAATTATGTGATTACCTGATTCACTAAGTCATACTATTTTTTTTTCTTCTTCTTTTCATCTTTCAGATGGTCAGAAGTTATGTAATGAGGATATGCAAGGTAAGATATATCTATCTGCATATATTATTGTGTGATAGTACCTTTCATAAAAAGTAAGAAAGTATGGGATGTAAAATAAATATTTTTTTATATTAACTAAAAAAAATTTCTTTTACTTCTTACATATCCCTTTCTGATCTCCCTTTCATATTTTAATTGACTCTTAAATTTATTTCCCCATATTTTCCTCACAGGTGAACTTTATCTCTGTTAACATTCTCTTCCTTCCCCTCCATTTTCTCTCTTCCTTCAATTCTCAGTGTACCCCAACCTTTATTCTAACTCCATCCTAGATTCCATACTCTTATCTTTAAGATATTACTGTAATTTCCCCCATTTGGTATGACACCTTATTCTAGCCTTTCATCATCATATTCTCCACTCTCTTACATTTCTCTCCCATTCATTTTAGTTCACTCTTTAATTCTGCTTATTTTCTGATTCTTTTCTATCTCTCCTGTTTATATCTTTTTGACTCTTTTTATTTTTTTTCCATTCATTCAGGATGATCCTGGTGTCGAATACCCCAACAAGAAGAAATCTTTTGGAACAGCATTCAAGTCCAGACTATTCTGTGAATTCCGGGGTCCTAGATGGCTGAGCAATCCTTCAGGAGCTTATACATTCACTTATGATGATTTATGTAAGCAGTTTAAAAAGTGATCATATCAAATTAGTTCAACTTTAGATGAATACTCATGTTGTGGATGAATATTAACCAAAAGTACTAATAAAAATCTGAGGCTTATTGCATTTAATACTATTTTCAGCTACAATAGTGAATGCTCCAGAACATGGGTGAATTACTAGGAAAGTGGTTAATATTTTCTCTGGTGCACCTACCCTCACTTCAGTTTCCCCAATTTGGTCAATTGTTTTATTTAAGTGTGATATTACTATACATTTTCTCTACTTTGTTATTGCTTTATAATTTGGATGTGTTTGACCGAGCCAAAAAAAAATTTTAATGTGAATTAATTCAAAGTATGATTACATCATAATTGGAAATATTACATAATTAGTATGTAACTGGCCATTTACTTGTGCTCATGTTCAGTGGTAAAAACATGTATCGTTGACTTTAAAACCATGTCTAAAGCATGCTTTGACATATTAAAACTAATAGGTTTAGATTTTTACGACTTTAACTTTCTATCTTGAAGCTGAAAAGTCAGTTGATCCTATACTTGATGATGGGCTAGGGTGTGAATGATCACACTTGCATATATTAAAAAAAAATGCTATATGAATTTTGAACATAACTACTCCGAAGATGATCTGCACTGCTACTATTCTCCTTCATGCAATGGGAGTACAAATAATGCTAACAAAGTAAATCACTACGATTAAGTCTAGATATCAATTTTTTAAAATAAATCCAACCATCGTTTTTTCAATATATGAAGAAATTCAATTTAAATATTAGGGGTAATTTCTGTGGTTCATATTGTCCCAGACAAGCTTCCATCATTACAAAAAGTTCTGTAACAATTGCATTTTTCTTGAACCTCCTAGCCGAGGGCATCAACTATCAACTTGCCCAAAAAATATTTTTTGATCCAAAAAAAAGGGGGGGGGGGGGTGTCACTGCTGCAATGTGAAACCAGGTCAATCATTACGAAGAGTGGTGATTGTTGAAGTCAGTAAATCAGTGATAACGATTGGTGGTAGTCTAATATTGCCTGCCTAATGCTAACTAAATCTATCAGTATGTTGATGGAGAGGTGGAGTAGGGATAGTTCCCCCCCCCCCCCCCCATCCCCGCTATGTATATATATATCCCCCACCCCCGCTATATATGTATGTATGTATGTATGTATGTATGTATGTATGTATGTATGTATGTATGTATGTATGTATGTATGTATGTATGTATGTATGTATGTATGTATGTATGTATGTATGTATGTATGTATGTATGTATATAGTAGTAATTTTTTACCACATTTTCATTATTCTTACATTTGACACAATGTCTGACTGAAGACTACGTTAAATTTCCACATGTAATGTCTGCTACTTATTTAAATCTTTGATGTAATTTGTTCTGTGTTACTAGGGAGCGTTGCATTGAGTGATACTGGAGGTACGAAAGTTGGTCCTTATCCTTCTAAATCAGAAGTTATCATGTTTGCATCGTTCTCTGGACCAATGTATGCAATCAAAAGTATTTTTATTATGCAGTTATGCAATCCTCTTCCTTTGTGTATGCGTTGACATGTTCTTTTTGTCATTATCAAGTAATACTCACCCTATACTTCCACTTTAATAATTTTGGTGTGATAATTATCTAATATTGGCCCATATATCATATTTAACATTTATTTAGAATAATCTTTGTCTGAGAGTAATGTTTATACAATATACATGACCACAATTTTCATTGTAACCTCCCTCATCATTTCAGTATGAATGTGACATTTACAAAGAGTGCAGCCCAAGTGAGCTGTTGTGAACCGGTATAGCCTGTTCTATCAAGTGTGAACATTGCTTCAGTGCTATTCTTCATGGAACTATTTATTTACTGATGTGAATACATTTTTTTTTTGTATAATTTTGAGTATACATTTGTAAGGATGATAAAATAGTCTTCTCACTTCTTTTAATTATTACATTAATTATATATACTTATATGATAGGACACATATTTCAAAACCAGTTATTGCATTTTTCTATAAATCAATTGTGGGATAGCCCTACAATCAATTTTGTCACTCTTTTACAGCTTCGGGCCACCTGGTTCAGCAATATGTTCTTTTCGTGTGAACCCAACAAATCTAATGAGAGGTACTCTGTTTGAAGTCTTCAAAGGTGATGTTCGAGTCAGCCGTCGAGGCCAAAAAGATAAGATTGTTGTAAACTATGCATACGACTGTAATGGCAAAGGTCGGCCAGTTGATGGGCGTAACTATTCAAGGACGATAATTACTTCGAAAGATATCAACATCGATAGAAGCATGGTACCAATTAATGGACGGCCTCTATTTGTATTTGACGGGTTTTTGTAAGTTATTATCTTAATCTCCATTTACTTTTTTGTTGTTGCAAGGCACAAGTTTATTATTGTGGTTTTTTTTTCAAAAAATGAAAGTTAAAGTTTGAACTGAACAGCTACATATGAAGATAACTTTCTTCTATTTTTCACTAGCAGTCATACTCAGCATTGCCCGGGATATAATGACATGCCTACAGGGATCTGTGCTTGAGGAATGACAATTTCACCATGATCTGTCTGACGGCGTCTGTTTGGAAGTAACTGAATTTTTTTTTTAATTTTTACTTAAAAAGAAAAAATTTAATTAACGATAATAAAAAAATGGGGAGAAAAAAAATGTTTTGTGTCAGTATACCCCTGAGGCACTTCAGTGATGTAATATCATCACATATAAGCTTCAGTACAAGACAACACCAGGTATATTCTTCAACTTGATGAAAAAGTGAATACACACAAACATGTATGCATTTGTTTGAACTACTTTAACTTGAAATGCCCAGAGAAAGAGGTGTGGCCAAGTGAAACCCAGCCCATATCGCTCTCATATTCATGAGCACATCTGTGTGTTCTTTAAGAACCTACTATTTCTAAGCAATTTTTTTAATTTTACTTCTTATATATCTCCCATATATATAAAAGGAGATGTCTGTCTGTCTGTCTGTCTGTCTGTCTGTCTGTCTGCCTGTCTGCCTGTCTGCCTGTCTGCCTGTCTGTCTATCTGTATGTTTGTACCATCATTCTGGCCAAACCTGTGTATGGATTTCTATGAAACTTGGCATGATGATAGGTTTTGATCCAACTTAAAACATGGGCTAAAAATTTCGGAAAATGATTACCATAGTAAATAGAAAAAGCCCAAAATGGTATTTTTGCCAGAAAAACCCTTGGAACTAACAGATTTAAAGCTTGGTATGCTTATACAACTTCACCCTTGGAGTAACATCAGCTTGATTCCACCTAGCCACACCTCTTCCTTTCCCTGTATAAGGCTAAAAATGCCAAAAATGGTATTCCAGCAAAACACTTGAACCAAGGGAGTTAGACCCATGAACCCATATATATTTAGAATCAATATAATCTGGAGAATGTTTAAAGCACATGAATATGACCACACCCATTTCTGTTTTCATGTCAGGCCCCCAAAAAAAAAGTCCAAAAATGGTACTTTGGCTATATATTTTGGTTGTAAGTATGTATGTATGTTTAAATGTATGTGTCTAGGCATTATGACCTAAAACTAGAACCAAAATGGCCAAAATTTGGCATGAGCTCTCTAAGAATCTGAGTGAGCATTACTAAACACATGAAGGCATGGTAATGGGTGTGATTTTGCCATAGTCACACCCATAGAAATCATTTTGGCTAGAAAAAGCTAATTTAAGGACCAAGCAGGCTGAAATTCAACAAGTTTTCCCCAATTAAAAGAGTGAGTGTATTAACTGAATGTAGGTGTACCAATAGGTGTGGTTAAGTTGTAGCCAAAGGAACAACAAGGCCAAATTTGAGCGGCTTCTATTATATTTCATATTAATATTGGCTGGGCAATGCCGGGTATGTGCTGCTAGCACACACACACACACACACACACACACACACACACACACACACACACACACACACACACACACACACACACACACACACACACACACACACACACACACACACACACACACACACACACACACACACACACACACACACACACACACACACACACACGGGCAAGCAGACAGGCACACAGATATACACACATATACACACATGCACCTTTTCCCTGTTTAAAACATAGATTACTTGATAATTATTAGCATAGCAAAGGAGTCTGGTGAATTAAAATGTAATGCTGATGTTTATAATACAGTTAATAGATGGGACATACTCTAAAAAATATGCTTAATTGAGCATCTGGAATACTATTTAACGATGAAATTAATGATGTAATAAATTTGCTAGTAACCTGGTTGTTTTAATTTTCATTACACAGAAGGTTGGCCTTATATATTGCATATGTTGAAGTATGCACTCTGTATTTAAGGTCTGAACAATTTCCAATAGATTTAAGTTATTTCAGCTTCTTCCATATGATCTATTCCTATTTAGAAATGCAAGCAACAAAATATTAGGTTTTCCTTAATGATTACTTTCTTCTTGATTTTATGTAGCATCACACAGATGGTGATTGACTCTATATGCGTGGTGACTGCCGATGACAGCAGAACGTGTGCTATGATAAAAGTTATCTTTGCAGGAACTAGCAAAGGAACAATTATTAAAGCAATTGGTGCTGGTAAGATTAATGGTGGTCGCATTCCTCATGTTGTGGTGGAAGAAATCAAGGCAAGTGATATTCACCATGCATTTTTCATTACTCTAGTCTTTAACATCATTTCTATTATCACAGTTGTTTGTTTAACGCTCCTCCCTCATTTTTTTACGTATATTTTTCGTTAATGAGTTTCCCTTTATCCTTCCTCACATATTTATGCTTTTAATCTTTCCACTCTTAGCTTTCCTTCTTTTATATTCTATCATAGCCTTATTGGTCCACCTTCACCCCTTTCTTTCTATCATTTAATGGTCAATGAGCGGCACCATGCAAGCTTAGAATTACAAACAAGGTTGCATTGTAGGAGCTTATATAATTTTTCAGTTGCCAATCGAGAAAAGAAAAGGGTTTTTTTAAGTATTTTGATAATTAATTATAATGCTAAATCATTTCTCTTCCATTCAACCCATAATTTACAAAATACATGCATATATGCATGTATATCAGGTTGCTTAGATATTTCATGACATTTCCTTCTCATTTTTTCCCCAATCTTACTTACAGCTTAATGATGACAACTACATCAGGGACCTCAAACTTAAAGTGGGTTAATCTAGATCTAGATTCCTTGGTGAAAAATATCTGTGAGAACTGATATACCTATAAATCTATTTGAAGCACTTTACATTATGTACCAATTATGTCCAATTTGTTCTAGGTTGTACAAGGAAAAAAGTTCCTTTATGGGACAACAGTATCTCGTGTGTATAAACTTTCTCTTGACCGTTGTGGCCGACATAAAAACCTGAGGCAAGTACAACTAATATTGTATATGTTGCTTTCTATGAATATCTAAGTATATATGCAATTAAGAAATAGATACACAAATGTGGCTTATGTCTTTCTCTAATTCATATTTAATTCCCTTTCTACAACTCTTTCTTCACTTACTCACAGCTCTGTTTTCCCTCTTTTCCTCTCTTGCCATTAATTACATTTTATCTCTTCCATTTCCTCACTCATGTTCACACTCTTTCTATCATTGCAATTAGTGTGTGTATTGGATCCCGAGATCCATACTGCGTATGGAACTGTATTAACACTACTTGTGAGTCCTCGTTTCTCAACTTGTTTGATGAAGTGCCTGCACAGTAAGTTTGCACCCTTTTTTTAAAGATTTTCAATGATAAAAGCACAAAGCTACATTCTCATTCTGATTTCCCCTGTATATAGAAGACATTGAAAGAAAAAGTTGTATAGTGTTCAGGAATAGTAATGTCCTACATGTTAGCTGGTCAGTAAAAGTAAATGAGTTCCTTTATTATTCTGCTAACTTCAATTTGATAGAATATAAGAAATTATAACGATATGCTTAGAAAGACAAATTTGGCTAAGTGGATTATATTAATTTCATTATATATTGTTATTCTCTGTAATAATACATATATCCAACTAAGGTGTGTGAATTTATTCGTATATTTATAACTTTCATGTATTTTTATTTCTTACTTTAAGTTTAATTCAGGATGTTCATAGAGGCTACGTTCCAAATTGTAAGTTGTACACAATTTTATGCAGTAGCAAATGTCTCATTATTCACTTATTTGTAAAATTATCATTGAATTTTAAATTTTACTTGCAATACTGCTGATAGGCCAAAGAGGAAAGGTTCATGACCCTGACTTATGCTGCAGTAGTAACATTTACTGAAATAACCGAAAAATCTTTGGAATAAAATATGAGAGAAATATATTGCTATACTGAATTAGAAGATTATGATTCTGAGAAGTGTTTGCATACTGAATTTTTTGTTTTAGTTACTTATTAGTAAGGATGGGAATCCTACATCAAAACCTAAAAAAAAAAAATTTTTCACATAAAATGACACTTTTTTGGAAAAAAATATATTTTGGCATTTCATCAAAAAAAAACCACATACTCTAATTTTTATTGAAATTTTGTCAGTTTCTAAGTTCTTGTGTTTGCATACAGCAGTATTACAATAGCTGTTATCAGTGGTACAATATTTGTTGTCGGCTATACTTCAAATTCAACCATGACCAGGAGTTGAACTGGAGACCTAATCTGTGGAAGTTTCATAACAAGAACAACTAGATCAACAAGAAAGTAGCATTTTAAATCACCTATTTCCAACAATTTAACCTAAATCACCTTGTATTTCTGCATATTTTTCACTAAAAAAAACAAAACATAGAATGACATTTTTTATTACTTAGCTAGGATTCCCATCCTAGTCAATAGAATAAAATGGAATTGATGCACTATTATGAATTTCCCTCTGTTAATGTTGATCTAGGCTGGTAGGTTAGGCTAAGGAATTGATATAAATTTAATAGGCTGAGTAGTTTATATAAGCAGTCAGAGAATGCTGCCAAGTCAGATAAGGAGTCTACAGATGAGAATGTTAAAGATCTTATCCATATAGACAAATAACTTACCAGCAAACTCTTATGAGTATATAAACTACTTTTTTTCTTCTTTTTTTATTTCACAGGATTTAAGTAAACTCACACCATGATATTGCACCCCACATGCTCAAGTCTTTTCAAACATTTCTGTTTGCCTTATGAAATTCAGAGAGTGGGGTTAAACCAGTTCCAGTTTACTTTACTTTGTATTCCCTACCCTTCGGATCATTGAAAGATTTACACTGTGTTTCGTATTGTTTCTGTTCAATCATGACAAAATAGAGAATGCAGAGGTGGTGTGACTCATTCATTTTTTATTGTTAAAACTATCTACGTGTCTTAAACTATATTATGATATTTTTTTATCCTTACAGTGCCAAAAGTGTCTCTGTCTGCACCATTGTTCTTTGTAATTAAAGGTGGCAGTGTTCATGTGAAAGTAATTGCAAACACATCTGTGAGTGCTGGAGTGATCCAATATCAATTCTATGGGCGGAGAGGTGGCAAGTTTGGTGGTAAGTACTTCAGATTAATATATATATATATGTATATATATAGCTATGTATATTCATTGCAATACTGGGGATGTGATGAAATGAAAAGGCAATAGGTCACCAGTGGAGGATTATTAAAAATAGAACAATTCTGGTGAAAGATTTAGAGCTGTTTGTGTTTTCATCACACATTTTTTGGGGGCTCAGTGTCACCAGGGGAACATTTTAAGAATATTTATAAGGCAACCTCCCTTTCTGTGTTAATGTAGGCCAAAGAAAGAGCATAAAGTGGTACTTTGGCCAGACAAACCCTTGGAGCTACACACAAAACACTTGGTGTGCATACACAACTATTCTGTTTCTGTTTTCATCTTTAAATTTAATAATAATGAATTGTAACTGTGCCAGCTTAGTTTAATTAATTGAATTTTTCCCAGGTCCAACTAATATCACTTTTAGGAACGGAATAGGTGGGCCGACTCTTGACGTCCCTGCTACCACGCCGAACTTCACTAATGATCCATTAAACATCACTGTACATCTGGAAACCAAAGGAGCTGTGTTTTTTGGCAGACGAAATGCAACTATTGTTATTACTGATCCCATAGGTAATGATAGTGAGTTTGGGATTAAACGCCATATAATATTTATAATTTTTCAAATTAATTTTTTTCTTCCTATTGTTTGTCATTTGTATGTATGTGCATGATGACATATATCCCTTTAGGAATGAAGTTGATGAGGCTGAGATTATTAGGGTCTATTAGTGGAGAGCTGCTTTATGTGTAGATTTGGGCTGAATTGTAGCCAAATTGAGTGGGGAGGGGTACCAATTCTGCATGTATAACTGAATGTATGTGTTAAATCTTATTTAATACTATCAAGGATAATATAGCCTTGCACAGAACCATAACAGGAAAAATGTGCTAGTATGAAGTATTATGTGGGTGGGTGAAGTAGTGAAAGAAAATAATATACAGGTTGGTGTAACATCCATTTCACACACATTAAGACATTAAAAATATGCTAGTGATGTTACTGATTGGCTCAGTTCTATCTGAAAAAAGGTTGTTGATATGAAATAATAAAATATATATTTTTTATCTTAATGTAACATTCAATTCTTAAGCATAAAGATATATTTTCTGAACCGTGCTATTATTGGATGGCTCAGAGTGTGTTGTAAGGTTGTTGATAGAGTGAAGTCATGGTGTAATGTGAAAGAAGCACAAAAATTGAAAAGATGAAATGGAGGGATGGAAGTAATCAGAAAAATTGTACTTGTATAAATTGTTTAGGTGTCCAGAAAGGAAGGGACATTTGTCTTTTTGTTGATTTGATCTATAAAGCCAAGGTCATTTATTCCAGTTGTCTATTTGTATTTGGTAACCCACATATTTATAAGGAATAATATTGCTGAGCCACCGACTCATAACCACCTATCCATTTTAGAAGACCTGGAAATATAAATCTAAAATTATAAAAAAAAAATTTATTTTTTTAAAATATATTCCAAGCTCTTTTTAATTTTCAGTTTAGATAGGAATGTCGTTTAAGTCAAATGTCCCTTCTTTAAAACAATGCAAAGGTGTTACTTACCCTCTAACTGCCTCTTTTGTGGTTAATGTTGTCTCTGTATTAAACTGGCCCAACCCCGTTTAAATGTGCCACTGCTCTAATACAGCTGTGAAACCTAAAATCAATATTTTCGAAATTATAAGTAAACCATGGCCTGAAGATATTATTTTTATTCTCCTCATACCTATTTAAGATTATGTAGATTTGAAATTGAGCCTATTGGCCCCAGTATTAGACCACATGCAACAAATACAGTACTTTAAACTTAAATAAATGATAGTTAAAAAAAGTAGAAAGAAGAAAAAAAAGGAAATTAATGAGAAGGAAATAAGGAGAAAAATAGAAAGAAGAAATACAAGGAAAAAAACAGGAGGAAAACAGGGGGGGGGGGGGGGGGTGGTTGGTTGTGTTAATGGTTATCCCAATAATTTGGATATCAAAATGAATATGTTATAGGCATTCCAGCAGGCCCTTGATAATTTTTATACTATGAAATGAAGATGAAACTCTAGAAATTTGCCTGTGATCCTTGTGGGTGACCTCATTTATTTCTTTTTTAATTAGTTTCCAAGAGAAATCATTTTTATGTTTGCATTTTTAAAATGTTTGTGAGCAAATTCTGGTGAAAATTATTAGGATCTACCTGCAACCCTCACAGAATACCATGGCAATGATTTTATAATTAAACTTTAATATATGGAAAATAACTTTATTGGCAGATGCATTGGGTAACACCACATGTAGAGAGGTAACATAGCTATATCTTTATAATTCAAATTCTGTGTGAATATTATACGAATATTTTCAGTCAATAGGACAGAATTTTTGTAGTAGCCATAAATATTATTTGATCCCTCAACACTGCAATAAACTATCATATATGCAGATCCAGAGGCTCAACTGAATGGAAGCAACCATTCTGCAGTCAATGTAAAGTTGGCAGCCTCCCTCATTGTACTCATCATTATAACCACGATATTGGTCATCATCATCTTATTCTTGGTATTACATTGGAAAAAGATCAAGTCATTTTACCAAAGCAAATCTGCGTAAGATGAGTTCATGTTTTGGACAATTATTTGTGATATTGTATTGTGTGTATTTTCTGACCATTAATTTGTACTAACACTTTTTAATAACAAATATTTATATATACTAGCGTAAAACCCACCCAACATGGGCTGTAGTCACAAAAGTGTCTACTTTGAAGATATATGTTGTGGACTGTTAAAACAAAAGTAAACATACTATTAAGTCAGTGTTTGATTATTTTTTTTTAAGTACCATTTTTGACATCGTCAGCCTTACACACAAAGAGGAAGAGGTGGGGCCATATGGTACCAACCCCATGTTATTTACGGGGTCAAGTTGTGTCTGCATGCCAGTTTTAGGTCTGTAACTCCATTCTCTTTTTTTCGACAAAAGTACCACTTTTGGCTTTATTTCAATACAGTAAGGGGTGTGGCCATATAGATATGCTCGTGATGTTCCCCTGGTGACACTGATTCTATATATGGCTTCATGGATCTAATTCCAACTTTTCATAGCAGTGGATCCAGAAAATTGCAGAGGAGAGAGCACAAAAGAAGTTGTGTGGGGGGGGGGGGGGGTTGACATAAGCTTGTACGTGAAGCTATAAACTATTTCTATGGAGCATAGCTAGCCCCTAGTTAGCTATATTCTGTTTAATAAGTTTTTGAAAGATTAGCATAGAATTCTTCTTTTTTTCCCCCTTCAAATCTTCCACTGCAAGCAACTCCCTCATAGACAGCTCTTTCTATTTCTATGGAGCATAGCTAGCTCCTAGCTGGCTATATTCTGCTGAATAGGTTTTTTAAAAATTGTCAAATTCTTCTTTTTTCCCCTTCTAATTTTCCACTCTAAGCAACTCCCAGGTAGCCAGCTCTCTCTCCAGCCCCTAACTAGCCAGGCTCCTTACCAAATGCTACAATAGACCATAGCATTGGTAAAGGGTCAGGCTATTAGAGATCACTCCTCTAAAATTTGGAGTGATTCCTGAGGTTTCTAGTTATTAAATATACTATATTTTACCTCACCAGTAATGCCTGACCCTGCAGATGCTCTAGTGAAGTTTGCTTTGTCTGGTTTGTAGTGGTGACAGACAGACAGACAGACAGACAGACAGACAGACAGACAGACAGACAGACAGACAGACAGACAGACAGACAGACAGACAGACAGACAGACAGACAGACAGACAGACAGACAGACAGACAGACAGACAGACGGACTGACGGACAGACGGACAGATGGATGGACAGATGGACGGACGGACAGAGAGACTATTCACACTTTATAACAGAGAGAGAGAGAGATTTAAATAAAATTTAAGCAGTGTGAGTATTTACTGTGTTGCCAGCATGTATTTTGGCTCTACATGTGATTTATGTTTCTTTCACAGTATGTCAGTTTATTATGTGCACTAATAATAATTTCATATTTTAACATATTTTTTGTTAAAATAATACTAGAATATTGGCTCTGCATTACAATGGCTTTTTATTACATTATTTTAGTGGACCAAATGAAGTAATAACTTGTGCACCCAAAAGAAAGTGTAAAGTTTCCAAGAGTAGTACTCTCAACGATATCACCGACATCATCAACAGTAATGCTTCACGTTGTCAAGAAAAGGAAATGAAAGTTGACAGCACAAAGGTTGAAGTTGAAGACATCAATGTTCAAGGAATGATGGAGCTGTCTGATGATTATGAAGCAGGAAACCTCAGCGAGAAAAATTTCTGCTCCAATGGACCAACTGAGATTGAAGTGGAAATCACTGGAGAGACCATTTGACTGTGTGATTTATAGACATGAAAAAAAAGTAGCCTAGATGTAGAAACAATAGTATAGATGTAGAAACAATAGCCCAGATGTAGAAACAGTACCCTAGATGTAGAAACAACAGTATATTAATATATGATGTTGTTTTAACGATATTTTCAGAGTAAAAATGAAGTTTGAAGAATAAAAATGCAACTGATCAGGGATAACAAATGCTTTTTTTAATAATTATACTACTGAACATGCTAATAAATAATATAAATGAGGCATTAAGCTTAACATGGTGATACATCCATTTTCATCAATTTAATACTCCATATATTCAAAGAATCTATTTGATAGAAAATGATTACTATTTATTTGATACTCTACTAACAACACATGCATTCCTGTCAACTTACTATGATTTTCTGCATACAAACTGGAGTGTGCTACCAAAAGTTATTAAGAATATCAGCACCATGGTTAAATTATCACTACTGAGATTCAAGTCACTGCTTTTTTTAATTAAAAAAAGAACAAAAGATAACTCAAGGAGAATACAGAAATTAGAGATTCATTCAGTAATAAAATGGGAATGAGAAATTTTTAAAAATAAAATGTAAGACAGGTTGGGTGGGAGAAATATGGAACAACAGTTTCAAGTAGTAGGACAGATAAAACAAGAGATGAAGAGAAGAAGAAAATGAGGCATAGAATCTATGAAATATAAAATAAATGAACTTCAGAAGAGCAAACATGAGAGAAACATATTGGAAAACTCATAAAAAATGTGGACTTTAGTAAAAAGAACTTCATTTAAGTTTGTTCCTGCTGCTAACAGATCATAACAAGAAAGTGAGATTCATCACCATGAAGAAATGTCTGAATGATGCCACAACTATTAGAGAAATTATGTGCATCCCCAAGGTAGGATGCTGAAGATTCCAGAGAGAACTGGGAGCATGAGCATGG
Organism: Lycopodina hypogea; assembly: GCA_963969325.1. Taxonomy (NCBI): domain Eukaryota; kingdom Metazoa; phylum Porifera; class Demospongiae; order Poecilosclerida; family Cladorhizidae; genus Lycopodina; species Lycopodina hypogea. Next base: position 3,828,586 of record OZ017783.1, on the reverse strand, counting down.
GATCACTCAAAAACAAGGACTGATACCACGAATCCATACTCTGTGATAAGAAAATGTATAAATGCTTTAATATAAGTGTGCAATGATTTCTTTTTTTCCCCCTGTATTCTGAGAGCTTGCTATTCTTCTACACATGTAAGCTGCTAGTCATGAAGAGGGCTTGGTCAGAGTGAGACTAAGAAAGTGAGCTGTTGCAATCTGTGTGGTAATACTCATGTATTTTCACACCACAGTAGTGCATTAGTGGGCTGTGCACAATGGTGTCCTGCACATCTATTGCACTCAGTGTTTCTGTTCTCCCTTTAAGATTTAACACGCTGGTCCACCCACACATCTTTGCATGCCTGTCATGTGTTGGTGCATGGCACACTCTGCTATAGGTATAGCTGAACTCGTCCCCTCTATTCCGGCATTTCAATGGTGGAGTAGAATCTATCCACAGGAAAATAGAAGTCGCATGTAGCTGCATATAATGCAATGTGTGTGTTGGTGCAGCATGCTTGCAATCAGTGTTATGTGTGTGTGTGGGAGAAACTATTACAAAGAAACACCCACAGGTGGTAAATAATGCTTACCCAGTTATATGGACACCACATGCCTAATTTTAACCTGCTCAGTCCTATTTTTTTTTGCACAGTGAAAACAATTCACACACATGCACACGCACACACGCACACACACACACACACACACACACACACACACACACACACACACACAAACTCACACAAAATGCAAATTGTCTGGCTACCGTCAACATGGTCATGCGCACCTGACATAGTCAGGGTGCCTGTGCACTAAGAAGACACTATGAGACAGTGCAAGCAAACTCCAGGAGCCAGGCTAGGAACTTGCAGGAGGACTGACCAAGACTCTCAGCTTATGGGTGTGGGCACCTGAAGTCCCACCTGGACCCTTAGCTGATTGACAAGCCATGGCCATTAAATTTGCACCCCAGAAAATTCCAGGTTCCCATCACAGCTGGGTGGACTGGTGTGGAAGAAGATATTGAAGGACAGGAAAATTTTCCTGTCAGTGCTGGGTTTGAACTCTGCAACCCTGGGGTTTTTAGTCCAAGGGCATAATTATTCAGCCACTCTGCCCCCCCCCCCCCCCCCCACACACACACACACCATACACACACGCATGCACGCACGCACATGCACACATCACACACATATACATGCATGCACACACGCACGCACGCACGCACACACACACTCACACACACACACACACACACACACACACACACACACACACACACACACACACACACACACACACACACACACACACACACACACACACACACACACACACACACACACACACACACACACACACACACACACACACACACACACACACACACACACACACACACACACACACACACACACACACACACACACACACTTCCAGTGGGTATGACTAGTGGTCAATCCATACCCGCATACGTTTCTTGATTGTCATTGGTGTGGTGTCTCTGTAGTAGTTAGAATTTAATAAAACTTGCTTCTATATTGTAAACTTTCCACATATCTGTATCTCCTCTTCACTGATGTAGATAGGGTGGATTCCCCACCCCCCCCCCCCCCCCCCCCCCCCAATTTTGGGGCTTATTTCATTGAATTTAAAATTTTGTTGAAGAAATCATTTCAATTGAAAAAATATATTCATTCTATTGCTATTTCAGACTAATAAATTTATTAGTAGTATGTGCAGTTGGGAGGGAGTTGGTTTCAATCTTGTGCACATGAAGGATTGTGCAATGTTTAGCCAAAATTTTATCTATCCTTGAATGAAGTGAAGCAAAGTTTTTATCATTCCTGAAGAACTGAAACTTCTCTCACTGAGAGCATTGGATACTGGCATTTTATTAGCCTATCAGCATAGACAGCCTATGATTAATATTCCTTTTCAACCTCCTAAATTTTCATGATATTTGATTAATGATTTCTAATTATTCCCAATCTCTCGAATAGTATAAAGTGAAGTTAGTTGGGTTTTAAGAAACTCTGTATGGTCACAACCATAACATAAAACTTTATATTTATGTTATTGTTGTTGTTGTTTTTTTGTTGGTTTTTACCCTTTCTGCTAAGATCTCATTAATCACTGTAGGGACGCAATTGGAAACCTCCAAATATTTCCTATACTGCTCTTGAGCAGCAGCAAGATACTCTGGAATAGTTTCACCCACTTCATTTCTTATTGGAATTCATTTACAACGTTCAAGCATAGAAATGGATATAACAATTTTTCCTCGATATATTTTCAGAATAGATCAAAATCCTGTTCAAGTCTTGCAGATTTATGAGCCTTAACAACAGTCTGACCTTCACATGCAGATCAAGTTCTTTTTTCAAAATGCTGGAAACAAATTATCAAGTATAGAAAAGCATATTCTATTTAAAAAGTTCCAAAACAAGTTTATCCATTTGTGAACCAACTCTGGTAATTGTAATCTTCATTTCAGTGTCTCTTATGGTTTCCTTGACTTTATCTTTTGTCAACTGTAGTGCTGAATGTATTTTTGAAATGGAAGTCAAAGCATCTGCTCGAACTGTTTGCTAGGTAGTAAACGAAGTATGGATATCAGATACAGTTCTTGTGTCATCTTTTAACTTTTATGCAGCTTGGTGATAACTCATGCATGAATTTGAGCCACCCTCCCCCCCCCCCCCCAAGAATATTTGGGGGGGGGGGGGGGGGGGGGGGGAGGGGAGGGGAGGAAAACAACCCTATGGGCAGGGTTTTATTTTGATCTTCACCACAATTGCCTAGAACCATCTTCAGGTGACCCCTCATCAACCCCTGAATATTTGAGTCTTGTATGGCCAAGTGTCTGGGAGGAGATATCTAACTGACAAAAACCAAACAAACAAACCAACCAACCAACCAACCAACCAACCAACCAACCAACCAACCAACCAACCAACCAACCAACCAACCAACCAACCAACCAACCAACCAACCAACCAACCAACCAACCAACCAACCAACCAACCAAGAAATATCGAATTATAGTAAGATGCATCATTGTCTGCATCCATAGGACAGGTTGTTTGCTAGTCTTACTCAGTTATAATCAATAGGTTTCAATAATGTAAAAGGACTTAAGTGTGATAACAAACTGGTGTTTCCAAACAGTAAACAATAAGTTTAAAAAATCCATTCTTGAGCAAAACGTGTGTATTATTTTGTGCTCCCCCCATTCTGAGTATTACTAGGCATGTGTGCCACAGGTAAAAATGGAGGGAATATGTCAATATTCGGCAGTTGATTGTACAGATGTTTAAAGATAGGATTTTTTTAAAAATCAAGAACTTTTTTTTTAAAGGGGATTATTAACATTCCTAGGTTCAAAACTATTGAAATTTCCCCAACAATTGCTGTTAATAAACTGTATAGAAACCCAAAAGTTTGTAAATCTTACCACAACTTTTAACCTCATCTTAAATGTTCTAAACAATTATTTTACCTGGTCTAAAACACCATAATTTACTAAATGTTATAGTAATTATTTGCCACAGGTCATAGTAAGGGACTGCTCTTGCTAATGACAATCTTGAAGGACAAAACATGAATGACTTATTTTCAGTGGAAAAATTGGGTCCTTCCAGCACTGAAACAAATATGACAGAACAAAATAAAAAGATGAAATTTGTATGCTAGCAAGTAAGATCCAAATGATGAATTTCAGTTGGGATGTTGTTTTTTTGTTGTTGTTGTTTTAGCTTATAAAAGTGTCCTTTTTTGATGTTTTTTTTCTACACTTTTTATCTCCTTTTTTTTTTTTTTTTTTTTTTTTTTTTTATATAATTTTTTCTTGTGATTCCATTTCTGGTTGTATCTGAGATTTTTTTTATTCATTTAAATTTCATTATTTCTTTATTATTTGTTGTTATTTCTCAGCTTTAGAATCACAGATTTCTTTTTTTAGTATTTAAATTTCCCTTGGATTAGTTCATAAAGGTAACTGTATATAGCTACCAAATATATAGCAGCTGGAGAAGTCACTTCGTTCTCCGCTGTACGAATGTGATCTGTACTACTGCGCAACGGAAGGGGGGGTGGGGGGGGGGGGGGGGGGGGGAAGCGCAGCATGATTTTCAATATTAATTCCCAGGCTCCCCTGCTAAACTTCCATGGCAACCGCTGTGACTGAGAAATGGCAGCTGTTTAGTTAGGTTGACTAACCTCCCCGAAGGTGAGAGCTACTCTTTCTTCTTTTTTTTTTAATTTTTATTTAGCTTTTTTTTTTAATCTTTACCTTCTGATATATTAAATTTTTAGCAACCCTTGCAAGGTTTTAATCATCTCCCCAAATATGATAACACTTTACAGTATCATATGACAGTATTAATAATTCATTATCCAAGCCCTTTTTAACCTTATTGACCACTAACTTTACAATCATTGTTTTCAGACCTACTTTTGTGTTTTTACCTTTTTACAGCAATCCTAAATGTTAAGTATAGTATAACTCCTCCTTTTGTCCAGTCAAAAATATGGATTAGTTGAATTTAGAGTTTATCATTACCCCTTGTAACTACACACCCACATCCACTTGGGTAGGCCTGGTATATTATAATACAAAGTTGCCACCTAAGAAAGATATTTGTAGTCCTATCAGATTGCTCAGTGCCTATATTTTAAACACCTTGTACTTCTTAGTGAGGAAAAATCTCTGCATTAATATTATTGTCCCAACAACCCTGCCCATGTCCAAGGATTTGGACTAAGTACCATTTTTATCTTTTTTTACATTTAACCTGACATGCCCAGAGGAAGATGTATGGCCAGGTTTGAGCAACCCAACCAATGTCATTCCTAAAGTCATAATGTATGTACATGTCAGTTTTTGTCATTTTGGTCATTTTGGTCATTTTTAGCCTCACACACCCACAGGAAGTGGTGTGGCCAGGTGGAACCATTTTTGGGCCTAAAAACTATCCTTATTGTATGATGTTTCTACTCTGGAGAGAGAGTTATGTTTAGTGCAGTGCTTTGATAGGAAAGTGTATACTTACTGATACAATCATGCCTAGCTACATATGCATGAACAATTTTTACCTTATTGCCCAGAGGAAGAGGTGTGGTCAGATGGGAACAAATCCATGTCACTCCCTGAGTCATGATGTTTGCATGGCAATTTTTACAGCCTCTAGGTCCAAGTGTTTATCATTTTAGGTATCAAGGTCCAAATGTTTATCTAAGGTATCATTTTTGACATTATAAGCCTTGTGCGCCCACAAGGAAATGTGTTTATTTTGAACAATAAGAGTATGGGGGGGGGGGGGGGGGAACAGCCTCCCATGGCCCCTCCCTATTCCTACTCCCTTGCAGAAGCGATGAATAAAGTTTATTTAACTAGCATAATTGTGGTGTTTTGTTTCCATACATGCTGCTCTTACATTTATTTTTGCTTGCCTTTCACAAACCTCAAATAATATTTCAACTGGGCACAGTAGCTTTTGTATATACTGTATATTCCTGATAATCTTAGGATGGACTTGGTAAGCTCTGTAAAGCAACTTGTTGGAAGTGTGGCTACTGAACTGCTGCAGTCTGCCTTTACTGCCAATGAAATTGAAGAAGTCATGAGCCGTCTTGAAGCTACTGATAAAAATTTCAGCAGGCAAGATTTGAGTCTACACAATGCCATACTGTGATTAATTTCATTTATCTTTTTTGCATTGATAAACACCCATTGTGCAATACTAAAATTACTAACAAGGATTGAAATTATAATTGTATTTAGGCATCTGTTCCCTAGCATCCACCCCATCACTTGGTGGATGGAACTCATTCTAGCTAAGTGCATTTTGTTGGTTAAGATTTCATAGGTATCTGGACATTTCTATATTGCATGGGCAGATGCTGACCCGTTTGTCAGGTTGATCAGGTTTCAACCTGACCACTATTAGCTCCATCCTAACCTGAGACGACCAGTACCAGTTGTTCGGTAATGATCATGGCGTTTTCTGTAGGTTCTCTCAATTTGAATCTTCTGTAACAAAAAAAATAATGATCAGGTATTCCCACCATAGAAATAGTCACTACTTTGACTTCCTGAGACATCTTACCACCTCTTCCCTAATCAAAGCTTTGCCAAGTTCAAACTTGTTTTATAGAACCAGATCTAAAGCCCTTTTTAACTTCAAGGCTGATGTTAATGGTAGACAATAAACCATGGTAGTGCTAATAATAACAGCTAGTATGATGGGTAACAAATCATGTCTCTATGTGTTGCTAATGATGGTCTGAACGTAATGTTTGATCTTGCATCCTTTTCCTCCCCATTTTTATGCTGTAGCTATGAGCTTGTCCAGGCACTACGTTCCAAGGTAGAATATGCTATTGGTAACCTCATTGATGGCAAGGTGGAGAGAAATATTTTGGGAGAAGGAGGAGGGTGGGAGGAGCAAGAAAGAGTGACACAAATTGCACAAGAAATTATCCACTCAAAGCAGTAAGTTCACTTTCTTCTGTTTCCCTCGTGAACATTGAAAATAATTATTCTTGTTACTTTGGTGCTATAGGTATCATTCAATGCTGCAAGGATTTATATCAGAACTGAGAACAGCTGTAGATGAAATGGTATGAACATCATGCAGCATACTGTAATAGTAGTATTTATTGGTAACTAGCACCATATACCTGGCGTTGCCCGGCCAATGTCAGCATGAAACATTATAGAAGCCACTCAAATTTTGGCCTGGTTGGCCCTTTAATACAAAACCACACACATTACCACACCCACATGTAGTTAATAATGCTCACCCGATTACTTGGACTGGGTATGCCAAATTTTAGCATGATTAGTCCATAAATGAGTATTTGGCCAGCATAATGATGTCCTATGGGTGTGGCCAAACCCAAACTACACCCAGTGACACACACATGTAATCACTAATGCTCACCCAGTTTCATGGAAGTCTCATTCCAAATTTCATCCTGGTTGGTCATTTCATTAACTTTGAATAGCCAAAACAACTTCCAAAACAACTTCCAGTGGCTGTGGTTATTAATGCTTTCCTTGGTACTTGGAGACCACACACCAAAATTTTGCCGGATTGGTCTCTGATTAACTTTTTTAAGCCAAAATTACTTCTTGTGGGTGCATCCATGACCAAACCACACCCATTACCATGCCCATATGTATTTAATAATGCTCACCCGGGTTCTAGGAGAATATATACCAAATTTCGGCCTTTTTGGTCCAAGTGTTTAACCGTGACGCCTAGACACAAACATATTTTCAAACCAAAATATATATTAAAATGTGTTTGTTGATCTAACTCCTTTGGTCTAAGTGTTATTCAGAAGTTTTTTTTACACATTGATGGGAAGAGGTGTAGCTAGGAGGGATCCCACCCATGTTACTCCCAAAGTCAAGTTGTGTATACATACCACATATCAAGTCTGTCGCTCCAAGGGTTTGTTTGGCCAAAGTACCAATTTTGTCCTCTTTTGGGCCTGACATGAAAACAGAAGTGGGTGTGGTCATATAAATGTACTTAAAACATTCCTCAGATTATATTGATTCTAAATAGAAATGGGTTCATTGATCTAAATCCCTACATTCAAGTGTTTTTTCTGAAATACCATTTTTGGCATTAATATCTTTGCACAGGGAAAGGAAGAGGTGTGGCCAGGTGGGACCCAGCCCATGTTACTCCCAGAGTGAAGTGTATGTACATACCAAGTTTTAGATCTGTAGCTCCAATGGTTTTTCTGGCAAAAATACCATTTTGACTTTTTCTCATTACTATGGTAACCCTTTTCCAAAATTTTTAGTCCATGTTTTAGTTGGGTTAAAACCTATCATCATGCCAAGTTTCAGAAAAATCCACCCACATGTTTAACCAGAATGATGGTACAAACATACAGACAGACAGACAGACAGACAGACAGACAGACAGACAGACAGACAGACAGACAGACAGACAGGCAGACAGGCAGGCAGGCAGACAGACAGACAGACATCTCCTTTTTATATATAGAGGATATGAAGATATTTCACTCTTAAGGCTGGTTCACACTATGACAAAGTTGGTGATTTTGTTTAAATCGATCACCTACCGTCTTATCATTAATCTATGAACATCATCCATCACCTTCTGTTTTTCGAATGAAATTAAACACTGCATGACTTTGGAATAGACCCAGGTTCTAATTCAATGTCAGCTTCAGTGCGTCTCACTAATCAATTGTTACAAATATGCGTGTGCATCATTGCTAGTGGAGTTTGCAGACTACAGGTCAAGTTAGAGTTCTATTTTTTAAGCTAAAACGTTGAATTGTGAACAGAGCAGATGCAAGACCTTACAATAAAACAAGGACGAAAGGAACGGTGAGCAATCCGTTACCTATCGTCATATTGTGAATTGGTCTTTAGTTAGAGATTTTAATTACATGGCTAATAATAAAAAAAAACAACCTTGAACAGGGTTGGCTGCCCAACTGTTGTTTTGATGCTTTGCATTGCAATTTATCACTGCTGCCATGCGTATGTCTGGCCATCTTCCTTTTGTTCCAGTTGTCGTAATTCTTTTTGTTTCATCTTTTAGCTGGTTGAGGAGAAAATACTGTCTCGTCCATTGTCTAAGCAAGTAAAGCAGTATTTGTCATCTTCCTCTCATTCTTCTGCTACCCAGTACTCATCTGCCACTTCTGGCATATCCCCTTCAAACCAGAATGGCCTTGTATTCATGCCCCTGCATCAGCTTCAAGACATCGCTGAGTCTCTCTCTACTTTCCAGTCATATGAGGTTTGTCTTGTTTTTCTTATCATTGTTTATTGGATCGCCAAAATATTTCTTATCATGTATTTATAAATTGGTTCATTTGCTAATATTTATGTTGTGGTGTTATATATGTTACTAATCTTGTTCTTTACTGTTCCTCTACCTAATCTCCAGGTCCGTCTCCATACTATGCATTATTTGCTGCAGTTTTCTCCTGGCGATTTAATCAACTGTGAGAATTGGTCCACCCTCAAGGAAGCTGTCAACATAGCTCTCATGGACCACAATGCAGAATTAGCGGTGAGTCACATTGAAGTTTGAATGCCTGTGATGTGATATTTCTGTACTTATACTTGTAATGAATTCAAGGCACTGAGTGGTAACCTCTTCTGTATTTTCATCCATGCTAGAAAATAGCAATCTTACTATAATTTGCTATTTGTTTTCTGTCTGTCTGTATGTGCAGACTCCAACTCCTCCCAAACATCTGGAGAGATCTTCACTAAAATTTCAGGGATTATAGGGTAGCTGTGGGTTTGGTTTGATGGCATGGAACACTAAGTAAACACCAAGTTCAATGAAATGAGGCATGTTTATAAATTGTATTGTTTGTTTGATTAATGAATTTGTATCAATAATCTCTACATGTTAAGCTAAGCCAATTAAACATGTTTGTTAATTCAGGAGATCAAAGAATGACTGAAAAACCGTCTCTCTTTTTTCTAGTATCTATAATTATAATTTTTACAGTGTTCAGCAGGGATTAATGCAAAAGAAAGGGGGATACTGGGATTTTCCCCTGGAGTGATATTTCCCCCACCCCCCTTAAAGTTTGGTTCAATTACCAATGATCATGATGACCTTTGTGATAATGTCACTTCATATTCTAATAATTATTAAATAGACATTCAAAATTAATGCTCAAAATTTGAATCTCCAATTCTACCCTTAAACACCATAAAAATGAGCATTACCTAATTATGGCCCTTCAATAGCAATTTGAATTGGTCATGTAAGCCTTGTGCTACCTCTACATACGCAATTGTGTAGTCCTGTTCGACCACTTTCATTGCCTAAACTGTCCTAGCAGAATTGTTGCAGTACAAACACCACATCCTTGACACCCCCTCCCCCCCCTTTACAAGCCAAAAAATAATCGTGTATTAATTTCTGCTGTCCAACCTGTCATATCTCTTCTGTCTCTGCTGTTTCTGCAGCCACTCACCCCTAAGCCCCTGTACTCTAATCTTCCATAACCTATTAGTTTCTGGCTTATATATATATATATATATATATATATATATATATATATTCCTCTGTAATAGAGCTTCGTGTTGTTGTTTTTTTATTGAGCAGGTCCTGAAACTCCACTTCTAACTCTGTTTCAAATATTCCCTGGCTAGAACCCCAATATATATATATAGTGAATAATAGTGTTCACATCCAAACTGCCTGCCACAGTGATGCCAATGTTCTGCACATAGGGATTACCACTGGATGGTGTAGGCATTTTCTCACCCACAGTAGCTTGCCTGTTCAAATGTCTGACAGCTTTTGCCACCACACGATATCAGCCTAGTTCCTCCATTAGAAGATACACCACTGAGAGTACCTGAATTCAAATGTAATTAATAGAAATTCACACCACAAAATACAATAATCAATACTAATCTTAACTCTTTTCCTCCAGAAATCAGTTGCCTTAAGTAGGCTAGCTTCCCACCAATGGATATGCTTTTAAAAAAAAAACTTTATTAAACACACAACAAGATATTCAATGTTCAATAACTTATAACAGATAATGTTCCTAAACAAACTGGAAACAATTACCAATTTTTTTTTATTCATTTTAGAAGTATTAGTGTCTGCCAGAATGATCGTTATTGCACATCAAGGCCCTCTTCTTTGAAAGGTGGTTCAATAATTTTTTTTTTAATTGCTTATAACAACTAAAGTCGCTGAGGGGTGAAGGTGATTTTGTTACCACATAATGTGCACATGTACAAACTTTCATTTTGTCTATATAGACTAACACTTTCATTATCTGGATGTGTCCATCCACTTCCACAGGATCTGAGTCTGATGTTCTACTACCGTATATTTACATTGCGATCCTCCCAGACAAGCAGGATCGTATATCTCAGCCTTGTGGACGGGCTTGTTCACTATTTTATGAGCCAAAGTAGTGGTGAAGCTGTCACTCTGTCCATGATGATAGACCCGGCTGATGATAGTAGTGCCATGCTGTTAGCTAGGGTGAGTACAGAAGGAATGGAAAAGGAAAATTATCAGTGAGTGGGAGAGAGAGATTTGTCAGCATGAGGATACAAATTGTGATGATGCTACAGCATGTGTTTATGGTATGGGTGTGGAAAAAGAGAGAAAGAGAGAAAGAGGAAGGACTAATCAAGTATGGTGTTCTAATTATGCATCACTATGAGAGGAAGGCAGAAGGAAGTGAGAATGAAAGAGAGTAGCTGCAGTGAATAGAGTGAAGTATGTGTCTGTGTTGTTGAAAAAAAGAGTAGGATATGGCATGTCTGTATATTGTAACCTCTATCTTCTCCCTCCCCCTCCACTCTTCATACCAATACAGTTTCGATTTCTGCACTATATCCAAATGGAACTGCCATCCTATTGGCAACGCTACAGTGAGTGTGCAGTGGTGGATATAATAGAGGCCACATCTCTCCTTCTCTCACTATCCTACTCCAACCCTTCTCTTCTTGGGCCAGCACACTACATGGCGTTGTTCAATCCTAAGGCTAGCTGGTTCAGGAAATGGACAGTGAGATAATATTTACCTCATACAGACTTTTGTGTTGTTGTTCGTGAAGCGGTTTAGCTGGATATGATCTTGTAATTTTTTTCACCTGAGAGGAGATTAGAAATTGCATAGACTTACAGATAATTATTGTATTTCTTTTCCCCTTCCTTCATCCCCTTCCTGTAGATACTTTCTCTTTGCCAATGTTTAATTTTATCATTATTTTTTTATCCACTATCACAATTTCTAACTGTTTCTTAACTGATTTCCTTGTGTTTACTAAGTGAATTCTACTAATTTGACTTATACGTCTACTGGTAAACCAAATAGACACTTGACAATAATGTAGACTTAGTGTATATTCATGCTAAGCCTAGTTCGATTTGCTTGCATCTGACATTGAAAATTAGTCCTTATTCAAAATAAGAATTTTGTATGTTGAGATAGATGATAAGCCAATAATAATTATAATTAAATAATTTTTGCAAGTATTAATGTTGTCTTTTTATGCCTTCAAATATTTCCTTATGTATTTCATCCTCATGGTAGCATGAACACTCTAGTCAGACCTTAATGGTGGCTGCTCTACGGACAAACCCAATCATCGTAAGTGCTTTGCCCAGCCATAGTGTTGGTGCACTAGATTAATTGAATTGGTATTTGGAGTTGTTTTATTGTGTTTTTAAAAATTTGGTGTTTTTAGTCAATATTTATTTCCCTCTTAAATTTAATATTTTTGTTTAAAGAGGTCCAGTTACTTTCTCTTTTTGAAATTTAGAGTACAAAATGCTTGAAAATGCACCAATATTCTGACAGAGCTGTTAGTCTTAAGTATTGTTTAAAAAATTTATAAAAATAGGACAATTTTAAGTATGAGCTTCCCTTGTGTTGTACAATCACACTTGGAAATGACAAAAAAGGGATCAGAACAATTAGTGTTAGTACAACTCCTCATTTTCACTTACCTTACACACATATAAAGTGTGTGAATATATTGTGTGTAAGGCAAAGCATTTTTTCCTTTTAAACTTCTATCTTTTCTCATCAGTGAGCATAGATAGGGTGATATTGTTTGAACAACTGTATATGGCATACTTTCACTTTTGTTGCTATGGTTTTGATGATGTCACCCCCTCACTATTTTCATTAATATATTCATTTTACTAAATGAAAACTATTTTAGCTCTGAACATTTGAATTAGAGAATTAAGAATTTCATGCACTAATTATAGGAGAGAATTTTGGTGCATGAATCTACTCTTGTGTAGGGAAAGGAAGGAAGATGTATGTATACATTCTTGTGGTTGCATTTTACGGGGAGTGAGGCTTACTCTTTGTTTTTCACACATTCCTTGGTGAAAATTCAAATTAAGCTCCAAGTGCCACATAGTTAATATCAACTGAAGCCACCAATAATCCTACATGCAGCAAAGAAGACGTTAGTTTATTCTCAAATTATATGCTTATCTTATTAGGCTTAAATCTCTAAACCATTTTAAAAGCTGGGGTACTTGATTTTTTTTTATTCCTAAATTACACTCAATTGGTTTGGTAATACATTTTTTTATCTTTCTGTGACCCCTTTACTGACCCTCTCACAGCTTCAGGGAATGCTCTTACAAGTGCTCGAATTCAACCCTGTCCATCCTAAAAATGCTGAGAACCTGTCCAATGTCACTGAAGGATCGCATGGCAAACTTTCTTCCTCCTCTTCCTTTCCACTACCAACTTCAAATGAAAGAAGAAGCTATAATGAGAAGACAATACAATATGTCCACTTTGTGCATTGTGTAAGCATGTTGGAAAGAATGCTTCTCTACAGGCAAGGAAGGGAGCTATTTCCTGTGAAGATTCCTGGGAGAACTGGTGTGTAAGTAAGGTTGAGCATGTGTTTTCAATTATTCATACACACTGGACCACCTTGGAAATACTTTGTATACATTATTGCTACATTTTCTTTCCTGTGGATTGCATTGTACATGTACATTTTCTACCAGAAAATATTAGCATTCCAACAATTAAGTTTATTCCCACTTCATATTCAGCTGTTCTGACTGTGACTGACCTCCTCCTGCACCTCTTTCAATTGATGGTGACTTTAAGTTCGTTTCTACCACTACAATCCTTTCTCGTTCAAACCGCATCTCTCCAGAAACAATTGCTGACCCAACAGGCTGACTTTAATCCTATCACTCTCCTAGCACATGTTTTTGAGGAGATGGTTACAGGAAATGTCCTTTGTCAGCAAATTTTCTGTAAGGTATATATGGTAGGGCTAGTGCACACATCGGATACATGTGCAACATAATTGTGTTATTTGTTTATTTCTTAGACAAACAAACAATGCTTTTGTTTTCCAATGATGTATTAAAAATTTTGTATTGTATCCTTGTCTAAAAAATATACGTGCATCTGCCCATACCAGATATGACATGTTCTCATATTTATTTTCCTTGATTGGCCTAGATAATGAATTCAATAGATAGCTAAAATGCTGTTTTCTGCCACACTTGTATGATAGAGTTTAAATCATAGAGACCAAACACCAACAGTGCACATGCAACCCTTGCAAGTTTTTGGTAACTTCAGCTTCCATGTAAGCATATGGGCCACATCACACAACATCTAATGATGTGTGTTCACTCTAAAATTCTTATTTAAATTTTTTGATATTGTTGTTTGGAACCCTGTCAACACCTCTTTGAAATGCAGTGGTCTTATTATTATTTATGAATGACAGTTTAGAAGTTCCAGGTTTTCAGTTTATACATTACAAGGCAGTATTTTAAGACGATTAACACGTAATGGTGCAATATTCGGTTACAAATTTCAATGTAAACAGCTGGCTTTAATTTGCCAGTGAACTATCATCATCCAGATTGCCACTGCATGAATTTCTTATATTGTCGATTTGTTTGTTTTTGTAGGAATCTTTGTTATCTGCTATGGTGTGTCCACTTAAAAGGTACTTGGATCAAGACTCATGTGTAAGAACTAATGAAAAACCCAAAACATTTAGTGTGGATCCAAAAAGCTTTTTGTTTGAGCAGGATGTATATGCTAATGAACGAGTGATGATGTCTATGATAAAAGATATTGTGATTGTTGGGATAGAATAATAACTCACCATTTTGCACTTTAATTTTATAGAGTTAGGAAGTAATCTACATATAAGGATTATATAGTTCAATCTTTCTTTGTACCTCAAAGGAATTCTTTGCACCTCAATGGAATTCCTTTCACCTTTTTGTGTGTACTGGTTAGCTGTTGTTGTTTTTTTATTGTTTTTTTTTAATGTAGGAACTTCCTCCCTTTTTTTAACTGTTGGTCTACATGTTTTGTTGTTGTTGTTTTTAAATTTCCTTCCTCTTTTTAACCGTTGTTCATTAATTTTTTTTTTCAAACTTCCTTCTTTTTTTAGCATGATAGGAATTAGTGCCTTAACCATGTTTGTATAACTATTTTGTTTCATGGACTGCATGTATTCTGTCTGTTACAGGTTGTGAAAGTGAATCAGGATGTCCTAATACTGCTGGGTGATTTGTTAGCTGTGCTAGCTTCCACTGACGCCACCAGGAAATTTATGTTGCATCAGAGAACTGAAGAGAATAAGAGGTTCTAGCTTATATACCAGTCTAGAAACATTTTGATTCTTGCTTTGATATTAGTGAATATTAATTTGTGGAATTCTCTAGAGCCTTTTTTTTTTTTTTAATATTTTGTTTTAAAGTTAGTATAAAGTGAGAGAAAAGTTTAGTCACTTTTTTTATGGTATCAGTATACTCCTGCTTGTGCTAATGTTCATACAGTGTGTACATGAACATGCAATACATGTGTATATTCGGTATGGAAAGGAATTGACCTGAATAGTAGGCTGTCTTCCATGAAGAAAATAAAGTTGTAAACTAATTTACTTAGTCAAGCAGAATTGACTTTATACAGTATCTGTGACAGTATAAAAGTGCTGAGGTTGTCTGTATTGAGTATAAGGTGATAGAACTGGCTTATGCAACATCAAATAACTTCTTTTTTTTTAATTTGCACTGATCAAAAAATGACAGTCTCTTGGTTTACAAAACAACTGCATATATTTGCAATCAGTCAGCTTTTGGTCTTCTTACAATTAACTAATCATTAAAATTAATTAATCACAACATAATGCAATTAGAGAGCAAATTAATCGGATACTACGTGGGGGGAGACTTTGTCATTTTCAATTTCCCTTTGCTCTCTTTTATGCCATATTTGATGTATTGTTATCTTGTATGTGTAGCTCTCCTGTGGTGAACGTAATTGTGAGGTTCACAATTCTAGCGCTCACATCTATCATCTCTCCCACACAGGTGATACAACCTCTCTGCATCTTCCATTTTCACTTTATCTTTAGATTTCCCATCTCTTTATGGATCTTCCATCTCTTTATTCCATCATTTTCCCCTCCTCCTCTTTCTCCATTGTTTTACAACTCAATTTCTTCTCTTTCCTTTCCTCCATATATATATATATATATATATATATATATATATATATATATATATATATATATATACTTTTTATTCTAATCTTTCTTACTTCTAATTTTAAGGTAACTAAACTTTCTCTTCCACAGTCATTACTTTAGTCAACTATTTTCCCACCATATCCTTCAGATACTTTCTCCTCCAGTGACCAGTGCGTGGTTGTTTGTGTGCAGACAGTTCTACAAGACCACAGATGGGCTGCTAGTGCTGGAGGAGAGTGACTTGCATCAACATGTGGCCAGAGCTTGGAAAAATGTGAGAATTATGGTCATGTATGTTGTGATCTGTTGATTGAGATACACTAACCTCTGTATTTTACATATTGGTTGGTGTCTTTAATTTTATTACGTATCTTTTATTTGTCTGTTTCTCTATTTTTGTTTTGTTTTTTCTGTTCAACATGAAGTTTTCCTATGGTACATTCAATGGTTAGTTTGTAATAATTTTTAATGTAATATCATATAATAAAATTACACTGTATATAGTTTGCAAGTGTCTGTCAATCCTAAGTATTATTATTCCTCGTAAAAGGAACTTCCACTTGCCACAATATTATAATGGCTTATTTGGCATAGTTCTAAAAATGCATAGTTTGAATTTTGTCTCTGTGAATCCTCTGTAAGAGAAAAAAAATGATCAAATTCTAAATTTACATCAATAAAAAAAAAGCCTAAAAAATGATGGCTAACTGGTACGCACAATTCCCCCTAACCGAAAGTTAATGGTTCCAGTCTGTTTTCCTTCTCTCCCTCCCTTCCCCCTTTTTTTTTCCTTTCTTTTTTTTTCCCCCTTTGTTTTTTTTCCCCTTTCTTCTTTTCCTCTTCCGTCGCTTTTTTTTCTTTTTCAAAACAATCTGTATTTAATGGAGCAACAAATGTATGAAATCCAATAATCCACCAACAGTTTTGAGAGGAGCTCCACAAAGGCACCCTTGGGGGGTTTTTTTCTGTGTTGGGAGGAGCGAGGGGGGCGACGGGGGGGGGGGGGGGGGGAGGGAGGGGGGTGCTATCCCCTTTTGAGATGTGTGTGGTTTTTTTTGGGAAGATAGTTTGTGTTCAAGGTAATTCACTCATTGGTGCCTGGAATAATAATAATAATGTGTTTACTTTACATACATGCTCACACACACACACACACACACACACACACACACACACACACACACACACACACACACACACACACACACACACACACACACACACACACACACCTTGTGCAGCTAAAATCCTGTGTAAGAAGTCAGAAGGGTTCTTCCATTTACTCGAGGAAGTTTCTTCATGATGAAACTGCTTACTCTCTTGAAGATTCACTCATTGATAACCTCCTCAACTTTGCTGGAACACCTAAGGTGAGTCTGCAATGTTCTATTGTACATGGTGCAGCACAATTTGAGCTAAACTGCATAACTGCAGTCACCGACAACTAGAACTAAGTGATTCAACACTGCCCAAGAGTGAT